>VCRD01000599.1:220001-237947 GCA_006783055.1 Trinorchestia longiramus | reverse complement strand
AGTAAAGTGTTCATAAGTCAAGTTACCAAGTGAAGTGTTCATGTGTCAAGTTACCCAGTGAAGTGTTCATGAGTCAAGTTACCCAGTAAAGTGTTCATGAGTCAAGTTACCCAGTAAAGTGTTCATGAGTTAAGTTACCCAGTAAAGTGTTCATAAGTCAAGTTACCAAGTGAAGTGTTCATGTGTCAAGTTACCCAGTAAAGTGTTCATGAGTCAAGTTACCCAGTAAAGTGTTCATGAGTCAAGTTACCCAGTAAAGTGTTCATGAGTCAAGTTACCCAGTAAAGTGTTCATGAGTCAAGTTACCAAGTAAAGTATTCATGAGTAAAGCTGCTACAGAGACTGGCTGTCACATATAAAGGCCTGAAAGTTTCGTTAGATGTTAAACAAGTAGTTCTTCCATAAGTCAAGTAGCTCACAAAAAGCTCCAATAGTTTTATTTAAAGAACGATACGCTGACATCGTTTTTAATTTCAATGTCAGTCGCCAATAATCATATTAGAATTTACGCACCATGAATTTAACGGAGTCAGAGCCTCAAAACTTCCTAATAATGTGTTTTTTCGCTCGGATCTATCACTGCAGTGTTTATGGTAGCAGTTTATGTTCTCATTTTAGAAAGAACAAAATAGATGCTTAGGTTTTGGTGCACTAGTAAATTTTTGTTAATCTGCGGTGATAAGAAGAATTTCTAAACGTGTAACCAATTTTGTTTTCAATTTCGTGCAATTTTGATTTCGAAAACTTGCTGCTAAATTTCATGACAAAATTTACACCTAAACGGTAGAAAAATGAAATGTTGTTGATGTTAAAACGCTAATAGTAAAAATATTCAGTTGAGAGCGAAAATTCCCCAAAATTGATGTCTCATAAAGTATTCTTAAGAACTATTATTAAAACGATGCGTTTTATTCAGATTTTCATACAGACATTATGTATGTGCATCATTACTGCATGGCTTGCAGTTTTACCGGATAGAAATTCTTTTTCCATTATACGTCAATTTATTATGATTTATTCAGAACCTGCAACGAGCCACAGTTAATTTCAGAGCTTCTGGCCAGCACGTTACGCATCACACAAGGCTGCTGCAGAATTCATGTTTTCGTGAACATCAATACTAAGCCTCATCAAAAACATCAAACGTTACACCGAGGCTAGTGCACAGCTGTGATGGAAGGTAAATACCTATCTCTGGTCTAAGCTTACTGTAGAGTTCTCTTAGGCTTTACTGTTCTAATTACAACCAAATTTTCATCAGTCGCCGCACTGAGCAGATGTGGGTAGCAGTTTGTTGAGGGAGCAAGAGCTCTGTTTTATGAAACCGCCGACACAAGCAATAATGAACTTCAAAGTTACAATGTTTCCGTGTAATTAACCTATCCAGCAGAGTAACAAAAATCATGAATAAAAGCAACGTGCGCATCGTTGTGTCATACGATCGAGTAACTGCAAGAATATTAGTGTAGAAAATTACCGATGTGTGTTTTTGTTTACTTCTTGGTTACATCGTGTTATCGAATGATCACAAAAATCTGTGTATATGTCACGATGTGTCATTTGTGTCCTAAAATTGGGTAATCACACACCAATTTTTTGCACATACGGGAAGATGGATGTCGAGAAAATACCAAACCTGAATTAATTTACATGAGTTGGGTTGAATAAGTTATTAGCAGCACAATTTTATAAAATTATTTTTCACCACAAAATTACGAAGTTATTTTGCACCATGAAACTACGAAGTTATTTAGCAACACAAAGTTACAAAGTTAATAGCACCATAAAATTACGAAGTTAGTTAGCACCACGAAATTACAAAGTTTTTTAGCATCTCAAATGGCGAAATTTATTAGCCCCCAAAATCCTCAGTTACAAAGTATGCATGTGTTGTTATATCATTCTAGGTTTCTACAGAACTTACGAGCTACAACGTTTAGGAGCACGATGTACACATGGTGGGCAACCTCAACAACCGTCCCAAATGTTCCCTCTTTTCTTTTATCTTCTAATCTTTCTACCTCTCAAAATTGTTCAAGCTCATCACGTGTTAAGTATCTCCATAACTGCAGAAATTTTAACCCATTGAAAATTTGTGTAAGTCAAAGCTGTGAAGTTCTTACAGACTCTTCATGTAGGTAAAACAGCTTCTGCAAACTCCGTACGGGCAATTTCAGCAACAGTAAACAGAATCAGTTCATGATAAGGCGTGAGAATCCATATACTAAGCACGTACAAACAAAGACACAATAATTATTAGCACTGCCTGTATAACTACAAACTTTTATTAATTCGATAAAGTCCTGCAGTAATTCAGATCTAACTTTTAAAAGACGTACATAAATGCAAGTTATACGAGTGTACGTTATGCTTGGGCTGTACAACTGTTTGCTGACTACTGAGGTAGGGCCTTGAACCTTTAAATTAGTGGCCATTTTGTGTACTTGATGATGAGGCCACTAGCGTCAGTGGTGGAAACACAACCGCCTGTGAGAGCATCTGTGTGCTCACGCGGTACAACCGATGTTGTGTTCTGAGTGTACATAGAAGTAACGCGTGTACTGTTATATCGTTGATACAGATCTATGGAATCTATAAACACTATATGAAAAATCCTGCTGAGATAGTAGGATAAATGATAATTCCTGTAGAAATTGATCAGTTAAATTGAAGTACTTTCATGGCCTCTGCTGAGAAGAGAAATCCAATTTTGAATGTCCTAACGCTGCTTAACACTAATAATAACACATTAGTCAAGACCTGGTCAAGAAAGACTTCAGCACTTCCAGCATCAGTGCTGAAAGTAAATCAGAATATCTAAAGGAATTATTCAGTGAAAATCAGGAGCACCTTCACGTCATCTGATAAGCAAAAAAGTCAAATAACATCATAGCGGTCAGGACTTTCACGATACAGTTATGTGCCAGTGTGTACACTGAAGCATCGTTATTTGTCGTAATTTAAAACATAATTTTAGACTTAAAGAGTTTATACGTGCAGGAAAATGTCAACGAAAATTGTGAAAATTATAGGATGAGACCGAAAATAAAGAAAAAATACTCTAAAAAGCACTACAGATAGCGAATCATGAAAATAATGATGGTGAAAATAACGGGGTTCGAGTGTATATCCATTCTGGTCAGACCTATCAACAATGTTTAAAACATGACCGTCTTGATAAAAGAAGGTACACAACACCTTAACATAGGTTGGCATCGTAGTGGTGCTTTCTGCCAATTTTGAACTTACTTGTCCTAGCTTACTTTCCCGTAGGCGAAGAAAAATCCAGAAAAGCATCAAAGGCTGGAGAAATGTTGTTATTCATTCCTTAAGGCGACAAGAACTCTTGTCGCTTGAACTGTCAAAGTGAAGTCACACAGTGTCGTAAGATTGTACAGGAACAAAATAGTTGTACCTTGATGTTTCTGCACAGGCCAATTTTACTCGTGTCTAGGAAGAAAGGAGTTCCTCTAAATATATGTGTATGTACAGTATCTGTACAGAGACTCATCCCATTAGGCAAGAGGAAAACACTTTACAAAAATACGGTGTGCAATCAAAGGTTTTCTACCTTTTCTCCATTTCGAAGCACAATACGATATACATGGCCTGCGCATACAAATCGCGCTTTTTCTACCCAACAAACTGCAAGAAACTAACGAAATAATTTCTTTACCTTGAGAGAGCGATAGCAAAACGTCTTCGTAAGAAACAAAAGAAACTTCAAAGTATGGCACAGAACCTAGATGTTAGCCCCTTATTTGAAAATTACCACTAGTCTCAGTCATAATTCTAGTACTCATGATGAAGCGTTGATCATACGAGTCATAGAAAAACGTGCAGTGAACTGATATGCAAGGCAGGCCACCTGGTGTAGTCCGCCATAGCTTGAGGGCTGCTTATCGGCAAATAAGCATTCACAATCAGCAGCAAGTCACAGAGCTCTCTCTGTACGTGTACTACAAGTATTAATCTTTCCAGAGCTTGATGTAAACCTACTGGAATAGAAATAAATTTGTACTCTATGTAGTGTTCCGTGAAGTGATAGCAGTAAATAAATTAGTATTACAGATGAGCATGACTAAGTTTGCAAAATTTTACTCAAGTATTTTTCGTTTATGAAATGAATTCTTAGTCAAAATAAAAAATTTCGGGTGCTGAAGGTCCTAGGATGCATTCGTCATAAAGAAGAGAAGTAAAAAACAAAAAAATTCTGGAAAGCCTTAATTCTTTGGCTTGTGATTTAGCAGAGCGAAATGTGGGGAAGTTGGGCCTTCATAAGGCGTGCGGAATTTTGTAATGCCCGCAACACCCTCTTCGCTCTCCTCCACGGCGCAAAAAAAAAACTAAACTACCTAGAAATTAATTCTTTGAGTCGCTGCCGCTGAGACAAATGGGTGTCACAGAGCAAAACTCTTGCAACACGTCGCTCAGCTCTAATTACCTGAGTATTTAGAAGCACGTCACACAATTTTACCTTTCTTTCTCGAGTAAACATGAAGAGAACAAATAATGAGGCGTCAAAACAGCCCCACTCTCCTGCAAAATTGCCGATGTTTTCGTCCGAGAACGACTCCAGGCTGCGCAAATCCGTCTCTGCGACAAGAGATTTTTTCCTTTAAAGAGTTGTATAAAATGCTCAAATTTAATTAACCAGTCTTTTACGATTGTCTACGTTGCTGAGATTATTTTCAATGTGTTTGTAAGCATGACATGTGATATACAAAATTAATTAGAGCAAAACTGTTGATGTCATAAATGAGAATGATTTTTCCTTGCTTCGATTTGCGCGAGAAGTAAACGACGTTAAGAATAATGACATATCACCGAACAAATAATATAATTTAAAAGCACAGGCTTCGACAATGTACTACACGCAAAGAAAGCTAAGCTGCATATCAACGGTCCTCAAACTCCTAATTGGAAATTGCATTGAAATCCTGATTTCGACGGATTGTCAAAATTTTGTTGACAGAAAGCGTTAAAATGCTTATAATAGAGATCATCAATTGCTCATAATCGATCGTATCAAAATGCTCATAATAAAAAGCGTCGAAATACTCATTATCGAGAACATTAAAATATTCATAATCGAGAACATTAAAATACTCATAATAAAGAGCGTCACGTAGTAGAGTACCTGATGCAACTACTCAGGAGCGGGACTATACGACTGCTTTCCATCAATTAGACTCGCTAAATCGTCACTAAATTTACTGGGAGACGTTAAAATGATTTGTGACGAGATGATGCTCAAAGTGATGGCTGTTTCCGAAAAATATGCACTTTCAGAGCCCTCGTGTTGATTATTTACGTGCTTATTCCTTCTTCAATACGCACAATTCATTGAATCTACACTCGAGGCAATAAATTCGTAGGACGTTGTGATTGCGTTGCCCAGCACTGCACACAAGGCAATATAACCTGCAATTGCCATGAGGGACTTCTGCTTTACTGAGGGATTCAGCAGACAAGAAAGCGGTGATTTTCTCAGGGTAACGAAAAAGAGATGTTAGGACATACTTTATGCAAAAAATAGCATTTGTTTTCATCCCAGTGAAATACCCTGTTTTTATTGTTGTTATTTGGACCATTTCATTTTTCCTAACGCACATAAATTCTATAACAATTTTAAAAACCGATAGATGATCGATGATTTCTCTATAGTTAAGATTTCCCTCCCAATGGTTGAACTAACGTTCACAAGACACCCACCCACATGAAAGTTTTGAACATGACCTGAACTTTTAAAAAGCTTTCCTAACTTTCACTATATTTGGTCTCAGATTTTGTTTTGGTGAGCAAAACAGCAGCCAACAAAGTGTTCGACCACAACAGATGTCTGTCCACTGCTGCATGATCGTTGAGGCAGATAGTTTCAGGTCGAGATTGCTAGTGGTGTATAGTGTAGTCTACGGAACTCAAAAGCATCCTAGTAAATGTAAAAGTTTATTTGAGTAAGGTGTTTCTTATACGTGTTTAAATATCAAAACAGGTTAGGGTGTAGAATCCGCAGATGTAGATTCTAGGAACTTACTTGGAGAACTTAAGTATTATAAATCTAAGTATAAATAATTTTTTTGGAGCAAGAGTCTTCACACACTTGCTTGGATACTAAAACAGGTTTGAATGCAAAGTTTATGGATAGTGTAATACTTATATAAGTTAGTTCACGTTTTTTCTTGGATAAGTGTACAGAAATACTCCCTTATTTGAACACAAAGTGGCTCTAAATTCATTGTTTCAAATGCCAAAACGCAAACTCTGAAGCCTAGCTTTACTGAATTGATTTTAAATCTACGAGCGTGGCAATTAAAGTTTAAACGCAAGTATTGTTGCTTGAGAGAGTAGACTTTTCCAATTTTAACACCAATGTTAATAAGACAACAGTGAGACACTTCTTTATTTTAAAAATATATAATCTTGGATCGCAGGTCAGGCGTTGTCAGGGATCGAACAAATTAATTTTTAAAGCTTAAGGAAGACACGAAAATCTTGATTTCTGTTGTTTGATCATCTGATAAAATTAATATCTACATCAGAGTAGGTCTATGTTTACAATAAACTGTCAACATTCGCAATTTATACGGCTAAATCAAAAACTAAATACGTAATCCTAGATCTAATTTTTTTTTAAATCTAAACATTCTCATTATCACTGTTTCTAAGAAGGATTAATAAATAAGTTTCATGCGTAATCCAAGATACTAAGCTACCGGACATCGGTCAGCGATGAAGGCACAAGAGAACCAACACAAAACACATTTCTACAAACTGTTCAAAACTCTCGACTAATTTTAGGCGCTAATCGATGCCTGAAAGAATTTGAGGAGCATAATCAGTTTTTTCGGCAGCCTCCGACATAGCAGGACTGTAATCGCAGAGTCCTAATCGGCTCGGCGGACGCAAGCGATGGCTTTACTTCACCACTGAATCATTTCGAGACAAATTCATGGCTGGCTCATGCAAATCAAGAAGGCAATTTTGGCGAAAGCTCCGGCCTTTTGTCTTCGTCTGAGAGCTGTTTTGCCGCAGAGACTGACTTAGGGAGCCTCGTGAGAAACACTTGCGAGAGATAAACTGACGAATTATTTGTTTGCTCGAACCATTTGCCTGTCTCAGTCGGGCAAAACTGGTGACGCTTATTATGTCTGGGGAGTGAGATTACTGTTCTCTTCGTGACTTGTTTGGTAGTCCGTCGAGACCATTCCTGACTTCAGAAATTATCGCTCGAAATATCATGGATCCATCAGCACAGATCGTCAGCGGAAGTTTATTTTAGACCAATGCCTTCAATTCACTTGAAAAAATGTATTCTTTTATTTCATGATAAATTGATTTTAATGCAGAGGAAAACATTATTAGTCATTCCCTCAGCGATTCAGGCTGGAGTTGCATAACATCACGTTACGGAGCTAAAACATCAGAAAAAAAGTTTAGAACAGAAAAGCTTTCGAACAAATATTCAAAGCGTTTGTTTTCATGTTCTATAAACAAGAAAGTATGTTGAATTTTAACATCAGTTTCATTTGTAACACCCTTTCTGACAACAAGGTGAATGATGCAGATTCATTATACAAATCATGCATCATATATTACAGTATTCTTTACTCTAAAATGAATAAGAGACCTTCACAATAATGACAATCTTATAGAATATTGTCCTCGTGGTCAAAGGAACAATAATTACAAAATATTCAAATGAAAAATCCCATTTTGTTCCAAAAAGCAACAAAAATTTCTACAATTTAATTTATCGATTTTTAATACTGATCAGCATTGATCATAGAAATCATGAAACGATGATCATCAAGAGCGTGAAGTTCATGAACTGATGATCAGGAAGATCATGAAGCAATGATCATGAAATAGCTAGAGACTTTCAGTGATGGATTTTTTATTTATGGTAATTGAGAGCTTTTTTATCTATTCACGAAGAAATTGCTTAAAATAACGTTTGTTAGTCTCTAAAATGAATTTACAAAAGAACCTTCACTTAAACCTGACATTTGTTTTGCCTTTATTCGTAGTTCCATGTGCTGTAAATGTCAGCGAAATTTGACTGATTGATAAATTCTAGGCTCAAGGCCACTTACACCTTCACACCATCATAAGATTTCAAATTGACGTCTTGCTCACAAAGACAAAAGCAGCATGCCCACTGATCATGTTGACACGAAAATTCAAGCTTTCGAGAAGAAAGGACGGTTTCAAAGGGAAATTTGGACCGTGCGTTACAATAACAGTATCTTCCGGACTTCTAGACAACAATAAAGGCCTTTGAGTTCGATTCATTGTTTACTGCAGTTCTAGATATTAATTGGTTTCTATAAAGGCACACAAAAATTACAATACGTGACCACAAAATCAAAAACAAAGTTGTCTCTCAAAAGAAAACTGTAGACCGTTCAGACAGAGTGCACCAAGTAGCAACCAGTCATATTTTAAAAACTTTTAGGTTCACAAGAAACACGTACTGAGTGTTAGATTGTATTAAGATTACGTACAACAAAGCTATTGTCGGGGCGAGTGAATCCTTTGATATATTTTGCGGGTCTATTTGTAATCTCTCCTGTTGCTTTCATCCCCTTGTGTTTCCTGGAGCAGAATATTGCTAAGCATCGCTTTTCTTCAACCCCTGGGACGACCAGCGCACAGCAAAATATTATTGGTCGATCAAAGTGAATCCAGGCTAAGCAAAACGGACAGATATGAACCTTGTATTCTTTTCACACACCAGACAATAATAGATCGAACGTAGTGCCTTAGCTTTTGTATTGTATTAGTCCAATCAGTTGGAAACAGAGGAACAAAGATTTGTGCGTTTCTCGAAAAAGAAAGAAACAATTAAAACAGTAGAAGCAGCGTTTCATGAGGGAGAAAAAAGAATACTATGCTCTATCAGCGATTAGGTTTGTATATTATGTAAGCTGTAAAGTACAGAGCGACTAGGCGTGCAGTACAATGGAAAACCAGTGAATGATTTTGCAAGAATACGGAACAGAAAGAAGAATAATGTAACGAAAATATACCAGAATAAAGTATACGGTGAATAGAAGAACGAAAGAAGATATTTCAATAGAAAGAAACTTAAAAGCATAAGAGGAAAAAATTGAGATAATTTTTCTATTAAAATATATTTTCTGTCTGTATCTACAAGCACAAGATATGTTATATCGCCCTAATACGCTGAAGCAGATTACTTTCACAGTAATAATATGTACGTTGATAGAACACAAAATAAGTAAAAATTAAAAGCTCCGACAAACACGAAAAAATGACATTATGTGAGCATGGTATGAGAATACAAAGTCGATATACTGCACGTTTTAACTACTGCACAATATCACAGCAGTTACAACAGTGGCTAAGCCTAGTGAACTCTGAAATAAACTTCAGGCAACTGAATGAGCTTTTACAGACCATCATTTCCAAGGAGTTTTTCCCTCCATAGTCCGAAGTCACTGAGGCTGCGGCACGACTCTAACTCAGCTAATAGACAGCATGTTTCTAACTCACAAAGCCTTGCCACCAAACAACAAACTTTGAGCAACTCCAAAAACATGGAACGCCTGCTACGATTATACAAGTTTGTAGCAGTTCCTGTAAAAGCTGCGTTGTCTTCACACTCCTTATTTTTTCTGGTCTGATGGCATTTGCTGCACCGTAATGGCCACCGGCACGGGCATGATGGGTCGTAATGACAGAGGGTCATCGTTACCAAGTTATCTAGACTTTATCTCCGTCGGTGAATGTGCTTTTCCGTCCATAGGTGATCAACTATCCGAACCGGTGCAGGGGAATGCCGAGCTCGCTGTACTTTTTCCGTCTCAAATGAATTGGGGATAGGACAAAGGCTCATTTTTTCGTCGTATTTTTTCATGTTTATGTGTGAATGAATGTATGAATGCTTCTTGCTCTTGGCTCTGCCATTCAAATGCATTCAGATAACTTGAAGTTGCTTTCCAAATAATGATGATTTCTTTAATCATGATATCCCCCACTGAGCAATTCTGTGGATGACAAAATCACAATGAATGGTTGGTACTGACACTTGAATTCGTTACATGAAAGAAATCACGTATACAGGGAGAAAGAAAGCCTATGTGTACTACATGAATTTTCACAAAAAGATACCCATCATGATTTAAGTGTTTGCATGTGCTCAATAATTTAATATATGAATTATTTAAAACCTTGCCCTAAATAAAATACCTTGTTCTTTCTAATAAGAAAATTCAAATTTGGCTAACATCATATTTTCTCATGATTTTTGCTCTGAATCATTTACAAGTGAGGCTTAAAATACTGCATTTTGCCCGCTTAGGAATTACATTATTGCTGTAAAAAAATCTGTTTTTTCCCAAGTTTCTCCCTGGTGAACAAAGGTGGATTGTTAACGTATTTATGTACATATGTGCTCATTACCATTATTATGAAATATTATTGCATATGAAGATATTTACACCCTAATTATTTTAACGTGCAGCTGGTTTCTGATTACACTATGGGAATGAGAGAATCTTCATTCCATGTACACTACCATACTTCAAACGCGAATATTCCTACAAGGATTTCAGGAATAAAAACTTGATATCTTCATTTCACTAAATCACAAGCATTAATCAGACTTCAGGCTTTACGTGCACAGGTCATGTCCGATAAAGTATAGAGGGATGCAACACAAACGTATTGACCGATAACACAAATCCAAACGAAGAGAATCGGAGCCTCCGGCATCATGAACATCAGTTATTGAACCTCGAAAGAAAAAGAAAGCCCTGGCAGCCTCTGCCTTCCCTGGCGATGCAACTCATCTGAACAAACAAAAAGTTGGTGCCGAGCAGGATACGAAGAGATAATTGCCTCTAGCTTCGGTATACTGGAAAATGAGGAGAACTATGACAGTCAGTCATGATTACAATTGCGTTTTCAGCATTTTTGCGAGATCTTTTGAGCATGTTTGTGCCGTCATTTCTGCCGAGACCTCACATCAGCAAACTGTCAACCTCAGTGAAAGGGTTCCATGTTGATGCCGTAGTATTGGATAGCAAATTTATTCGATAGGAAATACTTTTTCCATGTGGAAAAAACAACTGAAAACAAATCATTGGCGTAAATGATCTGACAACGTTATTTAATGAAGCTAATAAGGAAGTAAGTAATGCTAATATGAAAAAAAATTGTATGAATGAAAATTTACAGAACTCGTAAGCCTGTTACTTACTAGAGCTAGACAAATTTGTTCTGACTCGTATTTCTTTATAACCATTCACACTTTTTCAATAGTTATCCAGCACCAAAAATATCAAAACTTTATGTAAATATAAAATTTGTGGCATTTCGTTGCATCCACAGCTAAAAATTTATGTGTATCTCTCAAAACTTTAAATCGACTGAAAGCCATTGTTCTAGAGGCGAGATCGAGAGTATTGACTTATCTTCAACTATTCCATCCCTTCCCCCACCACGCGCATGGGGATAGCCCATAGACTTTTTGAGGAACGAGTAAGGGAACATTCCAGTGTATTTCCCAATGTTCTGACCTCAGCTTGTTTTTTCCTTTCCCAACTCAGGGGTTGTTGCTTCCCAATTTTTGAATGAGGATTTTGGTTAGAAATTCGGAGATTTCTGTTACCAGACGGCTTCATGAATGCTTAATTTTCTGAATGAAAATGTTCATCGGGGATATATGAAGACTTCTGAAGTTTTTCTAATGCTGAGTCTCCGTCAACTGTTCAAGAAGTTATGATACTCAAAGGTGTGCATAAAAAACTTGTAACAAGCGATATCGGAAGTTAGATGTAAAACGAGGGTGCAAAGTTTGATGTAGAACTATTACATATATAATTTTTGTGAATTATCAGTCTAGAATGTTCCTATTATTTTAAATAATTTGTCTGAAGTGTATCGTTAAAAAAAATATATTTCTTCTTATTTGTTTTTTAAGCCGTTTTACCTTACCCAAAACTCGAAAGATGTAAAATAGGCTGAGACTATTCGTATTGGTTTATTTTCAATCCCTTTATTAAAATAGTATTATTCCACGTTATTTAATTAAAGTGTGATAGAATATTACTATCGGTTCTTTTCCCACCTTTCTTTTGATTAATAATTTAATCACTTCAGCTTTATTATTATTTATTTTTCAAACATAGGTTAATTTTTGATGATTTTACATTCTTTATAAGAAGCTTCTCTACCTGGAGGGGTTTTAAAGTGTACGTAAAAACAACTCTTTTTTATTAGATATTTCTATGAAAAAACTTCACTGTTAATTTATTAAAAGGAAAAATTAAAGCACGTTCTATTTATAAGGAAATTTGTTGAAACAACTCACTCTGGCTGAAATGAAGAGACAAAGTCAAGAGATTTCTTGTCAAGCAGAGTTTGTGGGGTAATAGTGGTCCAAAATTCAACCAAGCTGGTTTTCACTAATGTCCATGTGTATAATTCAAGTAAGATTAACAATACCGCACCGCATTGTTACACTGAAATCAGTACTAGAATCCATCGATCAGATATCGCTGGACTCAATAGCCTCAATTCATTGCTGTCCAAAAATCCTGAAATTTTATGAGTACTGAAATTTAACTCAACGGGTGCCACGATAGGCATCTCAACATTTTCAAAACAAGATATCAGAGTTTTTGACCTCAGAATTAACCCAAAGAACAACTTAGTCTTGCAGTCATGGCAAACAAGCGTTTTGGGTTATTTTAACTCATTCTTCAACGAATACCAGAGGAGTTTGTGGACCGCCCGATATGAAGTTTATTCTAGCAATAGTTGAAAAGAATTTATGTAATCACGGATTATCCCTTTACTCCTACTATATGGAATATAAAACCAGTCATTTTGAATATCATGATCGACTTCTACGAATAACACATCCACAACACTGGGAGCTGAGTACATCAACGTAGAAGATTCAGTGATGTTCTCGTTTACCTTCCTTCGTGAGGTCAGAAAGAAGTTGTCTAATTATTTCTCAAAGATTCATGATTCCAGGTCCTTCTTGAGCATCATTTTCCTAGTTCTCCAGTCTACATTGATTTTATAAGACTCTCTTTTCGTATTTTCCACAGCATATCGTTACAACTTTTATCGGATGTTTTTCACAAGTTTTGATGTCCCTATTTAGTGTTGGAATGTGTTTTTCTCCTTGATTGCTCCTACAAGTCTTTCATACAACTTTATACTTTTTATATTCCTGATCAACTTACATTAAACTTCAAAGTTTAATAAACTTGGAAATTTCGCCACTCTCGTATTTGATTCTGTAGCTTTACGAAAGTTGAAGATGATTGATATACCAACCAAATTACTCCAAATAAAAATACGGTTATATCACCACCACTGTTATTGATGTGAAACTAAGTTCAGTACTCTAAAAAGCCAAGAGAATAAACCATGTTAAAAGTTAAGTTACTGCTCTTCGCTGCGCCACTAATGAAAAAATTGAAATAACGCTTGTGGCTGACTGACAAAGGGTAAATGCACTCTCAAAATTATAAGTATGAGAAGCAAAATTGAAAACTTAGTATCCAAACAAATTTGTTGTAAATGAGATATAGATATTGGTAAACAGCATGAAAAACTCGAAACTCAGATACAAAATTTCCTTTATTATGATGACTTCGACTCACATGAAAGAAATATAAACTAAATTATTGGACGTGTGTTATCCCTAAACTCAAGTGTGGAAGTACATTTTTAAGAACCGACGTCTCAGAACAGGAAACTCATACACAAAAGATTTATTGATTACTTGATGAAATTATACACACATACACTAAATTGAATCAGACGCTCATAATATGATCAAATACATACATTGTATACAATGAAGCATGCTCAAAATGACTTCATACATCGTAAAGATTAAGAAACTGTTTTTCCTTGGAAATCCAAATATTTTGTAAAGTGTCAAATATTTCTCCAATGATAAAAATTTCCTTCCCACCTAAATACAGTCGTATAATAATAAAACTTAATGGCAATTTTGTTCAATTTATTGAAGTTTAGTAACGTTTGAAATTTGCGTTCAAAGTGGCAGGTGTTTTCTCAGACAAGATCACGTATCAAAAGAGCATCGATTGCTTAATTTTTTAAGCACTTTAATTGAATTAAATTGTTTAATTTTTTTAAAACTAATGTCAACATTTCACTTGCAGGAGATCCTCTCTTTGTCCTTTGATAATAATTTCATTCTTTTGCATCCAAACCCAATGACGAGACAAGCAACTCTAGCACTTCTTAAGTCTGGTTTAACATTTCAAATAATCTGAACTATGACAATAAATTAAGACTCACCCAGTAGTAGTTGCAGGAAAATGAACTATGACAATAAATTAAGACTCATCCAGTAGCAGTCGCAGGAAAATGGACGTTTTTGGGTTGCTTCAGTACTCTCAGTTTATGGGACACCAAATTCTTGTTTCTTCTCCCAATTTGATGAACGGTCACAAAAAGACTAATTTGTAAAATTGATTAGTTCTCAAATAAAAAATTCGTTCACTTTGAAACGACTAATCCAAAGAAATTAAATATAAAAGGGAATAAGATGAGATATGATACCTTTCAAGGTTACCATTATAATGTATATAATATGTATGAATTTTATCTGCATTAATATTTTTTATCTCCTGTAGTATTTAACTTGATGTATAAAATCTAAAAATAACTTCTTCTGAAAATCTTCTTCTTCTGAAAATCGTTTGGAAGGCTTGAGAAACTTGAAAAAAACACTGTAAAACAAACCCAGCATTACTTCGGTTATTGGACTGTATTTGCAATAATTACCAAATATTATGGTGTGAATATTATGAATAAATATAGTCGTGGCGTACAGAATTCATGTAAAAATACCACTAAAAACTTTATTCCGATGACGCTAGACTGGGTGTAAGATAATAGAATTTTATAGCATGTAAACGAAATTTTGTGTTAGTCAACACATTCTATGCAGCTGCACCTCTCAAAAACACAGAGGGCAGCGGCGTAAGAAAAACTGTAATCGGAAAAACTGAAGAGTGAATCTATTTCTCCAAGCGGTCTCATTAGTTGCTGGAACCTGACAGCACAAGAACCTGAACACAAAAGAAGATCAATTTTTTTAAAGTAACTCTGTGATATATATTGCTGGTCTGGATATCACAACAATAGTCCTTCATGTCTTCGTAGGGTCGTATAGATCAGTCAAAAGGAAAGCAAACACAAACAATATTCTACAAAGGATTCTTAGATCATAACACATCAAAAATGTCCAAACTTCGCATCTAAGTTGTTTAGGAGACGTTTGTCATTGTTAAAATAGTGAGCTTCCGTTGAGTGTCCAAAGATTTAGTTTTGATAGAATGCACATCACTCAGCAGTCTGAGACCTTTAATTGTGCCCCTGACTGTTTATGGTATGATAGTTTTGCAGTAGTTTTGCAGTATTTTTAACAATTTGGAGCTCATCAAACGTTGCTCCTAGATCCACTTTTTGATCTAGAAAAATTTAAATTTGTCATACGAACGTAGCAGCGAGAGGCATGGAAAAGGGATTTAAAAATACATAAGACTTCATCTACCCACAATCTTAGTCTAAGAGACATCTAAGGTATCTATACTTTGACAGTAATTTGCTCACTGATGCATCATTAATTTATATGCTCAAACTACGTTTGGCATCTTCTAACGATGAAAATCGAGAATTTAGTTTTTTTAATTATTTCTTCTCCACGATTTTGAAAGATGCAAACCGATGCTCGTTGTCAAGACTTCCATGTCAGAAGTCATCTAACAGCAAGAAAGCAAGTCAAGTGTGAGTCGTGAACTGCGTAATAATGGAACGTTAACTTTTCATCAAAAGTATGTACTAGTTACCATAAAAATGCTATAACTCCTGAAAACTTTGCTCCACACAAAGGCAATCTGCGTCTTCAGTTGCTCGAGGCTAGTAAAGACTAGGGTGTTACAAGGGTGGAAAAAGCTCGAGACACGGACAAGTTGGAGAGCAATTCTCGCACCGAGTGAAAGCCAAACAGGGGAAAATTTCGAACAACATCCTCAACTTTCGTCGAGACTCTTGAAACTTCAATAGTGGAGCGCTGGTTTTTCACTTACCATAAACTTGTACACAAAGCGTTGCTAATTGTCTTCCAATTCCAGCGCAATCCCCAATTGAAATAGCGAAGCTAAACTAACTCTTCTGGCAATTCCGCTCTCCAGAAGAACAAAAACTTTTATTGCGTTTTAATCCCTTTGTGACTCTCATATTACAGAAGTCTATGCATCATGAAAGAGACATTCAAAATGTATTACACTGTTTTTCATAATCTCTCGGAACAAAGTTTTCAGGGAAATCTTGTGCATAATTAGAGCTGTATTAATAATTTTCTAACAAATATTTGACTGAGTTTTAATGACCCCAAATAATGTTAATTTGATGTTCAAAGTGTTTTTACTGCCCCAGAGATAATCATAATTAATGAAAAAGAACAATGTACAAATATTGTTTATCCTGCTCTCAAAAACTTGTTTGCTACATGAAAATAAACATCAGATGCAAAATTCACAACTGGTTACAACTACACTTCATTCAAATTAGGTTGCACTA
The DNA here is from genome assembly GCA_006783055.1 of Trinorchestia longiramus. Lineage (NCBI taxonomy): Eukaryota > Metazoa > Arthropoda > Malacostraca > Amphipoda > Talitridae > Trinorchestia > Trinorchestia longiramus. Next base: position 221,342 of record VCRD01000599.1, on the reverse strand, counting down.
AAACACGTGTTTCAATTAGGTAGCCTCATGACTAAACCTAAATTGGCTTGCGTTTCAGTGGTTTTGTACTTCAGTTGAATGTTACTTCAGTTAATATGTACCTCAGTTGAATTGTACTTGTGCTGAATTGGACTTCAGTTGATTTGTGCTTCGGTTAATTTATACTTCAATTGACTTGTACTTAAGTTGACTTATGCTTCAGTTGACAGGCTTAACTTGACATGTGTCTTAGCTGACTTGGTTTTTGTACTTATGCGTTCCATTTCATTTGTATTTCATATAAATCATACTCCAATTAATTACAAACAGTATAACCAGTAAAAATGAAAACGGGTCCCACAGACCCGAACTTCACACAAGGGTTAAGAGACCTACACCTCAAATCTTTCCAACCTTAAGTTAACCAATTGTTGTCAGTGCAAGACAAAATTATGAAATTTTTTCTGAAGCTCGAGCAAATGATCGAAGAGAGAAAGATGGATTTTATTTCTATGGTTTTCAGATATGAATCCAAAATTTACCTCAATGGTATCCCGATCAAACATAAACTACTTATCGATATTGGTCGTTCAACAAAGAACAGTTCAGCGCTCGAAAACCTTTGCCCTTACCTGAGGTCTATGTGTGGTGAGGCTTGAGTGCCTCTAATATTTATGACCCGAGCTTTTCTCAAAATTCCGAGGCTTGTGAGCTGTTACTATTAATTCTGAGGGATATTGTGTTGTTACAGTTACTTTTGAAGGATATTTTGTTGTTACAGTTACTTCTGAAAGATATTTTGTTGTTACAGTTACTATTGAAGGATATTTTGTTGTTACAGTTATTTCTGAAGGATATTTTGTTATTACAGTTACTTTTGAATGATATTTTGTCGTTACAGTTACTTCTGAAGGATGTTTAGCCGTTATAGTTACTTCTGAAGAATATTTCATCATTGTAGTTACTTCTGATAGATACTTTGCCGTCATCGTTACTTCTTGAAGGATATTTCATCGTTACAGTTACTTCTGACGGATACTTCGAGGTTATAGTTAATTCTAAAGGTAACTTCAACATGCTAAGGAATTTTTCTGATCATCAGAGGTTTCAGGCTATCAGGAGCAACAAGCGCACGCCACACGCATCAGGGGACGGATAAGAACAACATAAAATATTACAAATTTATTGAACACAAATAAATACTTAACTTCAACTTCGACGGGATAGTACAGAGAATAGTCTTAATTTTAAAAGGGCAGAAATGACGGCGGATTAGTGTCGTGACGAACGAGAATGTCCAAGGAACGGGAGCGTCCAAGGAACGGGAGCGTCCAAGGAACGGGAGCGTCCAAGGAACGGGAG
>VCRD01000599.1:190108-219884 GCA_006783055.1 Trinorchestia longiramus | reverse complement strand
GTCCAATGAACGGTAGGGTCCAAGGAACGGGAGCGTCCAAGGAACGGGAGTGTCCAAGGAACGGGAGCGTCCAAGGAACGGGAGCGCCTAAGGAACGGGAACGTCCAAGGAACGGGAGCGTCTAAGGAACGGGAGCGTCTTAAGTATGTGTACTCTCCTCACTAAACGAGATGATTGACAGTCCTCTTCTCTCACACCAACTGATAAAGACCAAGGGCTTATAAAGTATTCGCTCCTCCGACATCTAGGAGCAGCCCGATATGTTTCCTAAACAATTTTTGTGAATATTCTACAATAACTTGATCCTAAAAAATGTCAGAGTTTTGATACCAGCAAGATGGTACACCAACTCATGCCTCGGCCGAAGGTGTCAAGTAACTGTTCGGTCTCAGAGTAACTTAATTTTTCACAAGAGAGAATTTCCTTAGCCGGCCTGATCACCCGAACTTATCCAGTAGACGTCTTACTTTAGGGTTACATTAAAGAAAAAAAGGGTGCCAGAACAAACTAACATCCCTCAATGGATGAAACAAGAAGTGTGTTGAGTCACTTCTTTAATTAACGTTGAAAAGCTGCAGAGAGTTTTCCACAAGATCAGTCGTCCACATAAACTCTACTGTGAATATGACACAGGATGCTTTAGGGAATAAATATGTATTCAAATAAACTTAAAATTAAGTTCTTTTGAGTGGTAATTGTCTTAACTTCATGCCTGTAATGCAAAGAGAGTTATAACCAGGGCTGCCACTGACGGGGGAATTCCCCCAGATCTGGGGGAAACGCAGGTAGTCTGGGGGAATGGGGGAAACGCTCGTAAAATCGGATAAATCTGGGGGAATTTCACCGGCAATTATTTTCAATTCAAAAATTGTGTAACTTGAATAATTTTGGGTTACACCCAGACTCATGTTTATTCAAATGTGGATATCATGATGCAAAACAGGAAATACCCTCTTTAATGACGTATAAAAGGCGATTTAACGAAGTTTAAATCGTCTTTGAAAAGCTTGCGACGAGATTTGCTTTGATTGAAATTGTCTCATGACCGTCACGTGTCACAGGCCACAGTTCGAAGTTCAAAAAACTCAGAGTTCGCTCAGTAAAAGTCTGACAGTGACCCCGTGACTAAGCGTTTCTCGCTTCCTTTCGCTGAGCGAATACTTTGTAATTAACATATTCTTCATTAACCGAAATTATGCGTTAAAAGTGTGGTAATGAGTCTTATGTATAAACTTGTGAATTCAGATATTTTTTCACGGATTGTCTTAGGCAGAGGAGGCGGAAACCAGAAGTTCTTAAAGATTAATTACTTGTGTGCTTTAAAATAAAGAGATATTATATATGTGTGGCCGGCGTAGTCTTTATTGTTATAGCTTGGTGACTTAGTAACCAGTGTTTTTATACTTTCGAGTGTTGCCAATTCCAATTCGGAGTGTTACGGTTGAGATATTTTTGAGATTTAAAATTTCTTTGGTGTCCCAGAATTGATATACTATCGTTTGCGTGTCTAACACTCATGGTTGCTTTATTCCAAAGTAACTATTATTATTTATCTGCATTGTCATAATTTATTGTCATTACAGAGGCTAACTCTGTAACATGCTGTTAAGCAATGAGGATTCTTCTAACTTGATTATTTATTTTGCGTTTTAATACGCAAAGCTTCATAGGGATGGCAACTAAGTTCATTTTATTGGTCAATGTTGTTTATATGATGATATTATTATTTTAAGATTATTATTTCTGTTTCCGAATTGCGATTATTTTCCCCATAATGAGTGACTAAACCGAATCGTCTTCTAAGAAACTGAAATTGTATACGCAGTCATTTAGAAATGACTGACCTAATGTGCCCGAATTGAAATCTTGGCTGAAACGGGATAGTAATGATTCCAACTGTGGTTATTGTAGGTGCTGCAATATTTAATTGAAAACTTACAACTCCCTATGCTCATCAAGTACAGTAATACAGAGAAACATAAGAGAAATATAGCTGTTGCAAGTACAAGCGCTGATATCGCGCACTTGGAACCGTCCAAGGGATCCGAAGAAATTGCCAAAAGCGAACTTATTCTTGCAGTATACTTTGCCGAACATGACCTACAGTAAGGAAAGTAAGTAAGTATACAGTAAGTAAAGTTAGTTTTTAGTAAATATATAGCATATTATGATTTTTTTAAATTTTAGGGGATTTTTGCTGTATATGGGGGAATTTGTACTGCAAATCTGGGGGAAAGAGAAAAACCTCAGTGGTAGCCCTGGTTATAACGTATTTAATAAAAACAAGTACAGAACATACATTTTACCATCTCTGTATGCACGGTTGGAAGACACATTCAGTATAGTTTAAATCGTGATTCTTTTAACAAAAAAAAATAATAAATCAATTGGAAATATTCATTGTATGTATGTGGGGTAACGAAGCTAATTGGAGTAGAGGTGCTGGTAGGCAAGCTAGGTTCTGTGTCGTTGCTTTCAATTTCCATTCTTAATTATTTCAGCGATTCAGTGATGCAGAAATATTACTTTGAAAAAAATACTTAATAAAAGAATGCAAAACTGGTTTTAAATAATTTGTAAATATTGGTAATTCTGATTCCAACGGCTTGACTTTAGCTTGTTCATCTTTGTCACCATAATCGAATTGTGTTGAAAAATGTTTACCATTACTGTTTACATGATGTGGAGGATATTATTTCTACAATTATTAGTGTCTTTGAGAGTAATGCTTGCTCAGATTTTCCCACACTATTTAACATAACAAAGTCTGTTTTCATTTACCTGAACATAAAGAAAGTAGAGTAGAAAAAAGTTCTTGTTCACACGATGCGGTTATAAACACAAGATGAACCTATACCAACAAGGAAACAGAGATACTGTAGAGATTAAAAAAAAGTAAGGGTTCAGTCTACTTTTTGTAGATATATGTCAATAATGTCATACTCACACTTAAATCCTAATTCAAGAATTATGTTTACGTTGAAGAATTCTTTGAGAACTTAGCATGTACAGCTTTAAGAAATAATTGAATAGGGTTAACATAAAACTGTAGGATGAGCTTATAATATTAATAGCTATTGATTACGTAATATTGGCTTAGATGTCGGCTTGCATCAAAGACAGAGCTCATTCAAAGTCTTTCTGTGATCTTGGTTTCCACGATTCTGTAGATAAGTCGTATTTTAATTGGCCTTTGATACTTTAGATGCCGTTATTCTGAATAATTAAAAACTTTTCAAAGATTTTAAATGAACATAGTTAGACTGTTTCGTTTAACTGATTCTGCTTGGGTTAGAACAGTTATCAATTTAATGATGAGACGAATTACTGAACTAGTAAAATAAGGCTTTAGATGCGTATCCATGTAGAGGGCGCACCATACCACATCCTACTCAACAGAGATTAATTCTACGCTTTTATATTATTGTTTACTGAATTCTCTTGCCAGTCAGTGGGTCGAAAGAGTTACGTACTTACAGATGTTTTGTAACTCAAGAACAGGAGGCTCCACTTTGTGGATTGCAGTTGAACATTTAAAATGTATGTTAAATATTCACAAATAGTACTCAGAAAAACTGAATTATGTTCTGCGTATTGAATGATCTTTCTATTTAATTTTTCATTATTGCCAATCTTTTGTACTTATTAACAATTGAAGATACAATGCGGGTCAAAATTATAAGGATGAGACCTTTATTACTTTTATTCACGTACATTGTGCATAAGAAAAAAAGTAATATCAATTATGAGACCTATAAACTGTATTGAATAAATGTAAGTATATCAATTTCTAACTAAAAACGAATGAATAACAACAGTATTTAATATTTAGCGTGTGACCCTTTTTCACCCCTTTTAAATATATTAAAATAATATTGTTATTTATTTGTTTTATAGTTATCAAACTTTGTACTAACATTTATCAAATATAGTTTAAAGGTTTCATAAATGACATTACTTATTTTTTACTCATGTACAATGTATATGCGATAGATGTAAAAACTTCTTGTCGCAATACTTTTGACCAGTACTTCATAATTGAATCAGTCTCTATCGCACACATCTAGAAAGGAATTAGAAACAAAGGTTGAAATGTCTGCTAAAATAAGAGTCCTAATGCATATTTTTTCCTGGTATCAATATAAAAGACTGTGAATAAACTCATCAATATTTTTAATATTGCAGTAAAAAGCACGTCTGTGATATTACAGTAGCAGCCCTTCAGTAGAATTTGGGGGTTGCCTGAAAACAGACAACATTCAAAACAGACACGCAGCGTCGGAAATTTAGCAATTAGTTGGTAAGGAAATCAGTCTTTGCGGTCCTAAAACTCGACATTGAAATTTTGTAAGTGGTTCCATTCCATTGCTGCTTAGCATAGTTTCTGGACGCTCGCTGAAATAAGAGTTAAACATTACACGTACTTGTTCGTGCAGCTGAGTGTTCAGGCTCAGAATATTTTATCTTGGAGTTCTCCCTTCACAAACAGCATGGTGGCATTTTGAGAGAGGAGTGCCTTGCGTACTGATAGAGAACCTTTCAGTTGTCTCGCCCTCGAGATAGTGTAATCATTTACTAGAAGGGCGTGATGTATGTATTTGCTTCTTCTATCTAGCTCTAATGAAAAAAAACAAAGCCTGTACGATGGATCGGCCCTGAATTGAAGCAAGTCTGTTTTCATGTCAATATACTGAACATCCACACATAAAGTGATCAGAAATGTTAGTCTATTAGCATTTAAACTCCTCAAATTCCCGTTTTGGCTTCCAGGTGTACTTGTAAAATTCTCATTTTCTCCTTTAAATAGTTTGTAAATTACGGCTGACGCCTTCAAAATTATCATGAATATTCATAAAGTAATGGAATTTCGATGATTTTTAGGACTAAAATTCAAACTTCAAGAACGTGAACATAATCTGCGACTGAATTCTCAGTAGGTTACGTGACGTTAGGCAGTATTTCGAAATGTTCTATTTGCTTTACTGTCTATTTCCTTTTATAAGGGCCTTGCGAGAAGGAGAAACTTGTGCTTCAAATGTGCATCAGAAGCTGTCTTCAGATGAGAAACTATAATTGAAGTCACGCATCTGTTGCTTCGGACCCTGTGATTACTGCCTTCAGCTCCTGTGATTACTGTCTTCACAGCCGCATTTGCTGCCTTCAGAGACTGGGATTACTACCTTCAGAGCCACTTTTGCTGTCTTCTGTGGCATAGCTGCTTGGTGTGGGCTTCGCTAGCATTACTGAGGCAGAGGTTAGAAAGCAGGAAGCGTTAGAACTACAGCGGTTCCATTGCGATATTTGCTTGGTCTCGGTAGACGCACATGAGCTACAAAGAGAACGCTGCCTTTATGATAGACAAAGGCGTGCTTGTGCGCTACCACGTTGATAAAGCTGGTGGTAGTGGTCGACGGAAGATAAAGCGTTTGCTGAAGTGAGTCAAGAAGAGGAACCGAAAGAAAGATCTTTGAAGAACAAAAAGCAATTTTAAACTTTATTTTGTGCCCACCACGATTTTACAGATGGTACGTATAGTGTGATGAACGATACCTTTAGTACGTAAGATGAGAATAGAGCTGGTAAAATTACTCATGATCAGACGTACATACTAGTATGAGAGGTTGTATGTAAATACCAGTGGTTGACGATAGTCGTGTCAATAAAGGAGTTTTAGCTATTAACTGCGCTTTCAATAAGAGGCTACCTTAGACAACTGACGGAATAAATCTTGAAGTACAAGCGTGTTGAAGTGAAGCTTTGTTGAAGTACAAGCGTGTTGAAGTGAAGTTTTGTTGAAGTACAAGCGTGTTGAAGTGAAGTTTTGTTGAAGTACAAGCGTGTTGAAGTGAAGTTTTGTTAAAGTACAAGCGTGTTGAAGTGAAGTTTTGTTAAAGTACAAGCGTGTTGAAGTGGAGTTTTGTTAAAGTACAAGCGTGTTGAAGTGAAGTTTTGTTGAAAAACATGCGTGTTGAAACAAAGATTTATTGAAGTACAAGTATGATAGACGAAAAGTTTTTCATCTGTCAAGTAATTCAGCAGTCAATCCCATTGAAATGGAAATCACATAACAGACGAGTAACTAATTGCGATGAAGTAAACATCTGTTGTATATTTTAACAAGAAAGTGTTTGATTGTGAGACATTAAGAAGCACAAAATACAACGGGTCCACCAGACGCACAAATACTGGCTGAGTAACAACACTATGAACACCACATAAGGGTTAATGTTAGTTTTAATTGACTTCTTTAAGTTAGCTTCTGATGTTAATTTTGTATTCGATATCCTGATATTTTTTCTTGTTTGTTTTTTGTTCATTTTTCGAGTTTATTCTGTCATTTGCGTACCTGAACTTGAAAGATTGTTCTGCCCTTTTTTCTTGATATTTCTGAAAAAAAATATTTCGCACAATTCTTGCATCTGTCTTGACTTCTTACATGTTGCTGAACCTTTTCCCGGGTCCCCTCCATCGTTCTTGTCTTCTTCATGTCTGCCACAATAATCTTCTGTGAGACGAGCGTCAGCGGAGGTCACTTTCACAGACGCAACAGACATTCAGTAAATACTTTTATAGAACGTACGTCGTATGCAGAACTGCAAAGTATACCAAAAGTAGGAAAAAATAATGATCAAGTTCTTTTTAATGATGTTTGTTTGAACGTTGTATTCTGGTTTAGAAGAGAGATGTATTAAATATGAAATAGGTATGAACTTTTTTCACACTTAGAATAATATCGCTGCTCCCGGAATAAATACTGCATTTAGTTTCACTTAAAAATTATTTTTGCAGCCAGACAATATTCTGCAGCCGCTTTATTTTCATTTACAAGAGCCCAGGAGACATAAAAAATTGACATTAAATGGAAATTATATTTTGTTAAGTATTCAAATGAATTTCAGACTCGATGTTTTCTAACTATCGCAGACGAAGTTTCAAATGCAAAATTCTAAAAAAATCATATTCCGTGATTTTTTTCAACATCTAAGAGAGCAACTTTTCAATAGATGCTCGGTTTGAGTTTAAAAAAAGAGTATACATACAGAAAATTTTATGAATTTGTCCGATGAACAGATTACTTCAGAGACAGTCCCTAATTCCACAATAACAGAAGAAATTAAAAACAGCTCATAAAAATCCTCATACTAAAACAACAAAGAATTGTACACCTGTTTTAAAATTGCGACTCCAATGCCGTAGTTGAGTTCACATCAGACATTCACATCAGACATTCACATCAGACATTCACATCAGACATTCACATCAGACATTCACATCAGACATTCACATCAAACATTTACATCAGACATTCACTCAGACATTCACATCAGACATTCACATCAAACATTCACATCAGACATTCACATCAGACATTCACATCAGACATTCACATCAGACATTTATAGAAGCTCCAGCAGCTACTAGCGGTGGCCTCTACGAGTAGATCACTGAGGATTTAACTTTATATTAGCATGCTGCAAATCATAATTTAAATCAATTAAGCTTCAAAAAATTCATAATTTTAAGATTGCTCAAAGGAATTAATGATTGCAAGTAAATAATTGTCTTTAGTATAGTTAGATGGACCTAAATTATTGTCTCTGAATACTTGAACGAAGCAATGAAGTCTAAAATTTCACCAAATCAGATCAAAGCGATGATTGTCTTTATCTTCTATTTATTAAGTGAACTTGAAAGAAACAAGTCATCTTCGTTACTTGGCTTAGCTTAGAATCAGGATTGGAATCATTCATCCCCAGGAGCGGAATAATTCATTATCAGCAGTTACAATATCTATAATCAGCACATGTAACATTCAGTATCAGCGGTTACAATATTTATAATCAGCACATATAAAATTCAGCATCAGCAGTTACTGTATTTATAATGAGCACATGTAACATTCAGTATCAGCAGTTCCAGGATTTATAATCAGCACATATGTCATGATAGTAATGATACATTCATAGGTTTGCATAATCCAGGCGATGTATGATTCATATGTATTAGATGTGTGTATCACACGAGGAACAAGGTGTCAAATGTGGAGCGGTTGACTGAGAGGCGAACTCGAGGGCAGGGGAAACATAAACAGTAGGATTTGAGAAGGGTCGCGGTGTTTGGTTCCGTGGCTAAAGTAAGGGTCACACACAAGTAAACTTATTGGTAGAGACGTTGGAACTCTCAAGAATTACGTAGTCGTGTAACTCTGAAGTTGATTGAAGAGTGGGCGGGGTATATCACAAACAGTTAGGAACCTATTTCAGACCATTAGACAAATAGGGAGATAGGAAAATGGAAAAGATACGTAGGAGGAGCAAAGCTCATATAAAAACGGTAGGAAGGATAGACTTGGGAACTAGATCTCAGCGACGATGTAGGTTTTTACAGCTAGAGCGACATCTAGGGAATAGGTATAGGTTTGGGGGTATGGATGGAATAGGTGTAGAAGTGATCAAAGGAGAATTAAATAAAGCATCACACCGACAAATGACAGTAGATTTTACACGAGCATCTACTCGTATACAAAGGGGAAGATTTAATTGTGCAACACCAAGAAATGGAAGGGAAAAAATTTAGCGTTGTTGCTAAGGTGTTGTAATCGTGATTGTTAAACATCAAAGCCCATCATCAGCAACGAATCTCCAGTGTAAGGGCAAGTTTTAATATTATTATTGTCAATGTGATCGAAGTTAACGACAGGATAAATCTTGTAATCTGATTTGAACCCCCATTGATTCAACTAAATTGTTCCGTGTGTACACAACTATTCAGTTATTAGGTATGTAATTGATCTGTAATAGTACACCGTTTAATATGACATCATGTGCGGTTCATATGTCAAAATGTGGTAGATAACTCATATTTCCCATCTCGTGGTATTTAGAATAACATGTATTGAATTTTCTGTGTGTATCATTATCTCCTCTATTGTCATTGAAAAGAAGAATCGGGAACACCTCTTACCATTTCATGCATTCAGAGGATTAGAGTCCCTCTAGTGCGATTACGTATGGTCTTGCATTTTATTAATTTGGTTATTTGAAAGTAATAATTGAAATATAACGGAAGGACAGCATGCAGAAAAACCATGTGTTGAAACCAAGATTACGTAAATTATGAGAGAATTATTAACTCATCACCAATCTATCAATGTACGATCAAAAGTAGGCTGAAAATTTTTTTCTCTTTTTTATATTAATTAATTAATCAGTCAATAACAAATAGACATGTCGTAAAAATATACGTATTGCCACAAATGCAGCATTCAGTATCAGCATTTACAGTATTTATAATCAGCACGTCCAGCATTCAGTATCAGCAGTTGGAGCATTTATAATCAGCACATGCAGCATTCAGTATCAGGAATAAATTACATCACAACAGGATTTTGCTTAGCAGAATTGCATGTAATAAACTTGCTTCAACTCCTTTGTAGAGCCGAAGCCTGTCTTAAATACGCCCTTATTCTCTTAAAGAACAACCATTGAGAGACCTGCTTTAAATTTGGCTTATAAACAGGAAGTGGTTGAAGAGAAACGAGTTCTGACTCTCGGAGTGGATGTCATCTTTACGTGTCTGTTGAGTGGCTGGCACAGGAGGCCGTGCTGTGGCCGCATTATTATCACTGAATTATGGATTGAAGATGCACGATGGTCATCACCTTAATGCTCTTCTATTCTGAGAAAGGTTAGAAGTAATTTATCGTTATATAGACCGAGAATTGCGGGTTATAATTCGAGGAAGACAATAAAATTTAAATCATTTATTATAAGGACTATAATATTGGTGGTACTAATTATGAATTGACTTCGATGTGTCAAATAATTACACGGCACATCCAAGTATTTCCTCTTCTCTTGTAGAGAACGGCATCCAGGTCTACTCTGTACAAGGAATGAAGGTCCATAGAGCAGGAGAGGCTTCTCAATTTCCTCACAAGCAACTTGTGAGGGACTTGAGAAGCCTCTCCTGCTCTATGAACCATCATCCCTTGTACAGAGTAGACCTGGATGCCGTTCTTCACAAAAGAAGAGGAAATACTTGGATGTGCCATGTAATTATTTGACACATCGAATAGTCAACTCATAGTTAGTAACACCAATATTATAGTTTTTATAAAAAATGATTTTAATTTTATTGTCTTCCCCGAATTATTGCCTGCAATTCTCGGTCTATATAACGATAAATTACTTCTAACCTTTCTCAGAATAGAAGAGCATTAAGGTCCCTTATATTTCGAAAAGGAAAAATTAAACTTTAATAAATTAAACCAACCTAACCAGGAACGCAACCCCACACATGACGCTGAAAATCACCACCAAATCTGAGTGGGTTTTTACCTCCAGTCGAGTCTGCGTGTCTCTTCGTTCGTCCAGCTCCCTGCCTCCATCCGAGAATAATGAAGAAATTATATTTTAATTGTACAATGTGTGATGAAATACTCTTATGATTTTACTTAAAATTCCTGAGTCACTCCATCTCTGCTGCAGCTATGATGATATTGAAAAAGATATCGATCTAAACTCATGCACCTGTCATTTTAATGTTCCATGGCACTAAGAATCAACCTTGCATGTTGAGCGTCATGTTACACCTAGCAAATCATGAAGAAACCTCATACATGGCATTGATGTTTAGCATGATATACTCAAATATGATCAATTACCGTGTTGCTGAGTCTTTATTTATTGTATTCTAATTAAGATATAAATAATAACTTTCGACTGCACTGATCTCATGCACATCATTCAACTGAATTCCCAGTTGAAATGATAGCCAACAAAAGCCAACTGCATTCCCAATTGGTACAGGTGCAAGAAACTCGCCACTCCTAACTTCATTTTGTGGCTCAATAATAAAAATATTATTAATACCATAAAAATATTAATACTGAAAATAGTGAAAATATTAACAGAACAGTCAGAAAAATAAGAGTCATTAATGCTACACATACTGAGACAATATTAGTTTCAAGAATAATGATCATTGTGATAACAATACTTCGAAAAGTTACTTAAATTAAAAATTATATCCTGAATTTGATTTCCTCATGTATTATGATCAGTTCGTGCACGGGACACGATGGCGACGTCGTTTTTTGTGACGTTTACTAGAATTTCTTGGCAAGCTGAACCTCCTCATGACACTAAAATTTACGCTGGTTTATACAACTAAATGTTACAACAGCAAATTGCAGCCAGGAATTTGTTGCAAAAGTAATGAGTAAGATCACTTGCGCGAGGCAGTTAACCTGATAATAATTATTTAATTTGTTAAGAAGTTGTTGCAGAACTAGTGTGTTGAAATACTCGTTTTTGGTCATATAATCGCCATCGTTCATGTAGTAGATATCGTTCATATAATAGTTATTATTCATATAATCGTTGTCGTTCATATAATCGTTATCATTCATACAGTCGTTATGGTTCATGTAATGGTTATCGTTTATAAAATAGTTGTTATTTATATAATCGTTATCGCTCACATAACTGTCATCGCTCAAATAACCGTAGCAGAATACCTCGCTTATGAGGAGTGGACGCTCAAAGAGAGGAATCGATTTCTGCTAAAGAAGAGGCATTTCATTTGTGTCTCTCTTGAGGTTTAGTTACTACAAATCCTGCGATATTTAAAACTAGCTATTACTACCTAGCTATTGCCATCTAGCTATTACTACCTAGCTATTACTATCTACCTATTACTACCCAGCTATTACTATCTAGCTATTACTTTTCCGCTATTACCATCTAGCGATTACTACGTAGCTATAACTACAAGTACCTCTCACAACCATACATATCTTGTATTAATACGAATATCATTCATTAGATACCTGCATACAGTACCTCTCACAACCCTACTGGTCGCTGATCGTCGTGATCATTCAACAGCTGTTGTTTTTCAGCGCCTGGTGGTGATCATCGAGCTTCTCTGTCTCCATGTTCATTGTTTACAGAAGACCCCTACTTCCTTCCCTCCCCAATACCCAGACTGATAAAGGGTCAAGTTTTTGCCCGTGTTTCTGCATGGCCAAGCCAGCTAGATTTTCAAGTCCGATAAGAAAGGACGAGTCAGAATTGGTATTGGAAGCAATTTGCCGGAATGAGCTCAGGGTGAGTGGTTATCAGCGTCAGGCAGCGCTTTAATAAGCTTTATCGACCGGAAACTCACAGATTCAGCTAAAATTTTTAGCCCCTCGACTGTTATGATTTTCACAAGAATGGACCGTCGCCATTGGCTAGGAGGTAACGCGACCAGCGAGTTCGGCCTCACCACGACTGCTCGATGCAAACTGCAAAGCTCCACTTCGCCTTCTATGCCTTCTGTGAGGCTTATCGTGAACTTTTGTCTTCGGAATCGAGCATTAGCATTCGTCCTTGACTTTCTCGCTGAATTTTAAAAGTTCAAGGATTTCAGCAACTGGCGTTGGTTTTAATTTGAAATTGTATTTTTTGGGTTTGACCAAAATTTTATTTATCTCAAGGCTCCTGACTAAAGAATGCAGCCCTGGATGAATTTTAGGCACCGAAATTCTTTGCAGGTTTCGAGCGATTTTTTACGGAGGCAAGAAATTTTTCAATGCTATTCGGTATGTAATGAGACTGAGTTTTTTCTCAAATCACGTCTTTACTGAAACTGAGCCAGATTCCGAAACCCTTTCGAACGAAAATTCTCCAACACGGAGACTTTACTTTCTCTGGAAGAATGTGTAGAGAATCCCGGAACGAATCAGCTTACAGTTGAAACCTTCAAATCAAATCACCAACATTAAGAAGAGATTGTCGAAAAACAAAACATAAATATTTCACCTAAGCAGTCGGGGGAAAGATTAGGTGATATGAGGTAATTGAAATCTCCATGTTCCCGAATCATTCCGATGTAGGGCATCGAAAACATGGTCGCAATCCCCGTAGACTATTGGATACACTGGCCGCATTAATTAGATCGCTTCCATTGAGAGCACATCGACCCAGAAGCCCAGTTCAAATGAAAACAAGGCTCGATGACAGACCTGTGACTTCCCTCTATCACCAGTGGGCTCACAAACAACACCACGTACACTGAATTTACAAGATTAAAATTTTTCATTGATTTTCAGACGCATGTATAATTATTCTTCTTGATTTGTTAAATGCTTTGACGCGCAGGATAACTTATAAATGAAATGATATTGTATTTAATACCTTCGTGCTTTTTCACACATTGTCGGCATCAACGATTTACAAAATGACATGAATTTTTTCAATTTTTTCCACTATTTGCTACTGCTAATTAACTAACAATACGCAAGGGCTCGTTCTTCAATGTTTGTATGACACTCCCTAATTTTGCAGTAATTAAAAACAGGTTAAATAATCAAAGAGTTAAAGTTAAAAGTCAAATGTAATTTAAATGGGATAGAATAAGGCAATAGAAACGAGCCGCTTGGCCCATTCTTCGGTTGATACCCAAGTCATATGCCGTCGATACCCAAGTCATATGCCGTCGATACCCAAGTCATATGCCGTCGATACCCAAGTCACATGCCGTCGATACCTAAGTCACATGCTGTCGATACCCAAGTCACATGCCGTCGATACCCAAGTCACATGCCGTCGATACCCAAGTCACATGCCGTCGATACCCAAGTCCCATGCCGTCGATACCCAAGTCCCATGCCGTAAAAAGATGCATTTCTGCTATAAATAATGACAAATGAAATAGTTGTATTGTGCACGTGTCTTCTTAGAAATTGCAAGCAAGAGCAGGATTGAAAAGTCAGATCTTTACTTACCTTGTAACATCACACAGAATGTCGTGGCTTAGCTTAAAGGATACTGTCAAAAAATGCATTGAAGATGTTTTCTAAAAAGAAATGTTCAATGTTTCGGTGGACAAAAACATGGAAAGCTAACTCTCAAATACAAGTCTCAAAAGATAAAAGTATTTTCAATAAATTTTTTCAAAATGTTATGAGAGAAATCGAAGTAGTCGTTGTGACTTCAGACTCGTGAAAAGATGTCCTCGAATTTAGCCTGAAATAATCTGCAGTGAAGGTCAATCATCTTTCCCTGTAAAATAATTTTGTTTATCTTGGATACTCGTGATGCGTTGCATAATATTTACTGTTAAACTTTACCGTAAAGTCAGCAAATTATGAACGTTATGACAGCACAAAAGTTTTCTCCGAATTAGATTTTTCGTTCAGTTCAAGGTTTTTACCTGAAGGTAAAAAACACATTCTTTAAAAAATATCGTTTTTCTAGGCGAGTGGGGCAAAAAATTTCAATGATAAAATTTCGATACTCAAACTAATGAAGCCCCCGTACATACATGCCATAAACAACAACAAAAGACTCATAATTAATACCTACGATGCAGTAGATTTTGAAATTGAGCTAATTAATTTTACACATGGTGATGTTCCAAACGCAATTAACGCACGCAAATGAATTAATGAACGACGATTCACTTTTCTGCAGTAGTCACTTAAAGAACACGTCATTCCAAATCACAAAACAAATAATAGAACGACCTGAGATCGTTAGAACTACCAGAGTGGAACTTGATATCTGCACTGTTGTAGCTCAAAGTATGATACCTTGCTATGAACGAAATTAATTTCCAAATAATTTTTTTAAATATTGATAGAGTATCCCATGTCCCTGGTTTTGCAAATTTGTTCCCTTGAGTTGAACTTAAAAGTTAAGATTGAGTAAGTGGCATGTGCTCTATAATTTCAAGTGACATCTGAGAATTGTTATCAGTCGATGAGCGTTGAGTGCCTCAATACCGCCCTTATGGTTAAAGCAAACATTATTTCCAACATAATATACAGTACATGTATTGTCATCTGAATTTAAGTTCTTAATGCGATTATCTTAAGACAATTAATGAGGCTCCCAGTGACTGTTCGAGTCTTTCTATTTTGTGACTTGAGGTAGAGGCTTTTAGGGACACTAGATGCGCTGGATGTTACAGACATTAACTGTTTACTCGCTTGCGTCACAAGCAGGATAAATTAGAGTACTTGCAAATGCTCGAACCAGGAATTTGCGCATCAGAAGTACAAGCCGCTAACCACTTGACCACAGAGGCACCTCAATTAAGCCATACTCGTCAGGGTACAGAGAAACTACGCGGTCTCAATTGGAAATGTGTTAAATATATGTTTATTTACCTGAAGCTTTTAACAACCTTCTTTGTTAAATTGTTGGAAAATCAATGAACGCACAGATAGCGTAGAGTAAACTCTAGCAATTGACTTTTTCAGCTGTTAAAATATATACCAATGAGCGTGCTACATTAGTACTGTATAATAGTTGAATAAAAATACCAATGAATTATCTGTTTCAAATTGCAAGTTGAAGATTTTAAATAACGTTTAAAGATTATTTGCAATGTTCTAATTTTTTGCTGAAAAGAACACTGGGACACTTGAGTTTTAGGATTTCCGTGGACCACTTTCTCAATTCGAAAAATTCTGTCTTATTCTTTGTAATAAAATAAAAATTCTAGAGACAGCACCCTCACTCTGGGACACATAATTTCTGTTTAATTTAAAAAATTTAATTAAGTCTGTAATACTTTTTCGAACACCACTTTCTGATCGGTAGCCAAAGTTTGGAGTATGTTAGGAGATCTCTAGACCTGAAATTCTGTGTTTTGTACCTTCAGTCACTCAAATGTCTGTTGTTTCTTCAGTACACTTGGTTTGAGATATTAATGTTAAATGAGTTATTTATTCCGTTCTTTTAGTCTGACTGAGTTATTCGATTAGTGTTTATTTTTCAGCACTCTCAGCTTAATACAAGCATATGAAGAGTGTTCTTTATCCTTGTCCTAAGTTTAATTCTTATGTAAACTATAATTTTCATATGGAACCTTAAGTTTTGGGGGACCACAATTCAATTATTTTCTTGGCAGTAACCTAATGAACACGACAGCAGCTGATTATTTTTACAGAAGCCAGTCATTACTGCAAAGTTTTCTCGTTAAGGGTGAAAATTAACTTTACCCCACAGAAAATTCATTTAAAAATTCCCATTTTTTCACGGCTCGCTGAACTCAGATTGAAAATAGTTCGTTAGTGCGAGTTTGTATCTGGTGAATAGATTGCATTTTTTCTGACGTCTGCTGTTGCCGAGCAGAAAACAAAAAACTGCAAATTACGCACACAATTTTTTGGGGAGCCATGCGAAGCCTTGCATCATTTCCCAGTGGGAATAGAAAATGCAAGTGCGAACTAAAATTTCAGCAAATTACTGCTTATTGGACAACGATCACTCTTTAGAGACTCCGACGCAGAGAATATTAGGAAGCAGGGAAAAGATTCTCTAATTACTGCACAATTTATATAAATGGGTCACCGTGTAAAGCTTAATTCAGAGCATGAGCTCAGTGTGGTGCGCTTTCAAATTCAGTTCAGCTTCTTTTGCTGCTAAAATCCCTTAAATGAAGATAGTAAAAAGTGTGTGGTTGTTTGGAAGAATTATTTTTCGTTCTTTATTATTAAATACATATCTCAGACTCGTTAGGGTAGGAATAAATTTGGATCTACTAGGTTATAGTTTTGAGATTTTCACGAGCGTAGTTTGAAAATGACCGTGGGGAATACAATAACATAAGTAATGCTTACTGAATTAAGTTTAAAACTGCATAAGATCATTCTTCATTTTGGCACACTGTATGATCACTAGTTTTGTATCGTCTATTTCACATTACTCCAAAGAATTTCTCATGAAGTGTATCGTATACTCTGTATTTATTTGCTCGACCGTTTATGAGGGAAGCTCTGACAGAAACTCATCATGAAAACTAATGACGTGGAAAGTGAACGTTAAAATCCGTGCCTTTGACCTTATTCTGGAGCTTGAGCCCCTGTCTGACTTGTCTAACGACCTCTGAGAAGATTTTGCCGAGTAGTTCTCCAAGACTTGAATTCCAAGAAGTTCAGTTAATTGCATGAAACACAGAGAAAAGATTCCTATCACGAAGACATCAAACTACAATTTCAAAATGCTCACGTCGTACATCAAAACACACATCTCGTTGTAGGGGGCCAAGTTTTCAAGGTAGAAAAAGCAGGCAATAGTGACAGCTAATCTTGGATTGCAATCTGTGGACCTTAAAAAGAGGGAGTTCTTCAAACAGGTGATCCACATCTCCATGGTCTCTCTTTTGGCACCATAAACCTTGCCTAAAACACGCAAAATAAGACTTGTATTAGTCGGAAAACACGCGTTACCTCAAATGAGGAAGAAGCAGACGAGGGTCTGGGATCCAATACGAAGTTTCGAACTAAGATTAAACTCATCAACAAACGGAGAGGGACCTGGAGACTCCATTACGTAGCCGTAATGGTTAGAGTTCTGTATCAAAATTTGAAGTAGAAGACACAAACAGCAAGCACAGCACGTGTTGTACTCGTATTAAATGATTGTGTTTAGAAATAACATTGATATACTATATACATATTTGAAGCTCCTATTTTTTATCTCCAAATCCGTAGGGATTCCTTGGAAAGAAACAATCAAATGGAAGTTACCACTAATGAGTGTTTTAACTGATCTATTTTTGCAGTCTTCGCCCAGGAAAGAAAAAATGTCAGAGAGATTTGTCATGCTCTTTTGTTGGTGTCTTCTTTCAAACTTTTTGGCATTTATGTTTGTAAAACATTTCGTCCACCATTAAATTGACGTAAATAACTCATATTCGTTTTTTTATCGCGTATGAATAGCTTGTTATTCAGCTTCATATAAATTTACATATACAGAAATTTAAAATATTTTTTTCGGGAGTGCACCTATTTTCGAAAATACTCGTATTTTGAATTTGCTTTTTCTAGTCGATAACAAGGAACGATCAGAAGCCCTGCTAGGGAATAAATCTCATATACTTTTTACAGTATTGTCGTTTAAAGTATTATTAACGAGGTTTCTTTTCTAACTGTCAAATATTACAATAATTGTATTATTAGTTATTTCTAACTGAAATAACTGTTCAACAGCTACTTCCCGCTCATACAAAGGTTTGTGGAAAATAAATTTTCTTACGAGACTTGAAGCCAGATAAAAAAAAAACTGTGATTGTTCAAGTTCATTAAGTGCCAAAATTTTTAAAAAGTCTCTAATCATTTTAATTAAGACAACATCTAACAAAAGACAACGGGTAAGCACTCAACACGCCTATGGACACACCCATCAAACCTCCCGGGATCGTCGCATGGAGCTCACCATCACCCTTACTCTTATAATCTTAACCTTAAGAATTTGAAAAACCAATGTACTAATGTCTATGTACTGTGTACTTGATTGGAAATAAAGTTGTTTGTTTGTTTTGTTTGAAACAGCAACGTGTCAATGTGTCTGACATCAGTATGAGGCTTAACTAACACAAAAAAATCACAGTTGTGTTGGTAAAATGCAAAAGTAAACTGTAGAATAGAATAGAATAGAATGAGGCTATAGGAACGAACCTTCAGGCCCATTCTTGGGTCAGATAATTACTTCGATAATTATTCGGTTGTTTACCCAAGTCCCATGCCGTATTTCTAGCCGCGTCAACCATGTCGGCAGCGGGATTCGAACCCGGGTCTTTCCTCTCGCAAGCAGATTCGCTCACCAGTCGACCAAGCTGGTGATACCAGTCGACCAAGCTGGTGATCGTACGCGCATGAAACTTCATCTCCACTTATATATTACCTTGGTAATTTTACGGGATTCATCAATAAACAAGGGGAATCGAAATGGGCAAATTTTGCAGTCTAAGTCAGTAGTTGAGCTGTTAAGAAAAATGTTTTTCTTAAAAAAGGAAATGCGTTTCACGTTTGTGTTTTTAAAACAGTAGCAATTATTTGGCACACATATTGTACATTTTTGTGCAAAGCGTACTTTGAAATATCATGAAAAATCATTGTACATTAAAAACATTTTCGTACTAGGCTATAATGAACTCTGGTGGAACAATAAGTCACACTGAGAAAGCCAACCTCTGACAGTCTGCCGCAGAGCTAGTGGTCTTACTTTTTCCAATTCACTCAGACTTATGCCATTTATTTTTTGTATCGAGTCTACTTCAGTTTCAATAATACTTCTAGTTTTTTTATATGACTGTAATTTCTTCTGTATTGTTTCAGCCCGATTATGATGTTAGAAACATCGAAAAGTCGCCTTTTTTAGCTGTGTATAACTTCCAGTAAACTGATCGGTAATTTTCTAAGAATTTTAGCACGTAGTAAACTTGAACAAGTTTGTGATAGTGAGAAATTAGGGAAGACGCACGGGATATTTCTGCCGCTGCTCAGACGCAATAATTAACAAACAAATGAAACAGTAACGCTGGACGCTCTGCAGAAACGCGAGATTTACGTTCCCACTCATTTTCTTTATCCCAAACCTTAGACGCTCCAGCTAAGTTTTGCTTTTTAGCTTAGATCCAGTTGACAATACCTAAGTGTAATCATACAACGATACACGCAATTATTTGCTCATGATACTTCTTTCTGAGGCAAATATGTATCTCTAGTTTTTTCACCGATAACTCCTTAGTAATAAAAAGTTTTGATTTTTGTTGATTGACATTTTTCTTACCAACCCTAGAGGATAATTTTCTCCTGAAATCATTAGTTTTTTCCTTATATTGCCTAGCTTCTATCGTATGAGGGAATGAATCTTGCGTAAACTACATGTGTGGCTTGTACTGAACACATGAGCTGTGCAGATACCCAAATTTCTGCAGTGCCCTTCCTCTGGAGCACTTAAGACCTTAAGCAGCTTAATGCTAACTCTGCTTATGACAAAATGAGTAGCTTAGGTTTGCGCTGCAATATGGATCTTCTCAAGATGTTGGAACATTCTGGAAAATTATGCAAGGATTTGTACAATTACAATTGAAATTTCATAAACATATACTAGAGATGTCGCAATGAAACATGCGTACCGCAATTGTTGGCCTCATAAACGAGTGATGCATTGGACTTGTTCAAAATATTACTTCGCTTAGCTGACAACTTCACGCTCCTAACATATAGTCTCGTAGGCCTGATGAAAACCCAACCCTTATGTCTGTCTCATAAAAAGACCTTACTAGGGTTTGATATTGGCACATGCGTTGAAGAGATGCTGTCAAATCATAGTACGATACAAACTATCATCGTCACATACTTTGTGGGACTCAAATTTTTTCGTAAAAACTAACGCGCGAATATTAACTTTGAGCTCAAATTTCCATGTGTATATATTATTAGATAGAATTCCACAACTGTACGAGTGGTAGACTTACGCAATTATTTCTCAATATTTCCAACAACTTCAAATGACTCTAGGGTATTTTGCAGCGCTGAATGCACACATCAAAACGTGGTGTTTAAAATAATGGGCTTAGATGTTGATTAATTTCTTTATTTTTGATGGGAAAAGTCGTTGTCCTACGGTCCTGGGCAGCGCATATCCACCTCCACATAGCAGTATCAGATGCTCAAAAATTTGCGAATATCTTGATAGTGCCTCTGGTTGCATGGCAATTTATGGAAAACAAGGATAAACTGCATGAATATTCAGGCCTGAGACCAGCGTTCCTTGCGATCATGTCCCAGGCATCGTAAAAGAGCGGAGTTAATTTTTATGGGGTAGTGGCCATGCACTTATTTGTACTCCCTGGTGCCTCTTGAATGCACTTATTTGCACTCCCTGATGTTTTTTGAATGCACTTATTTGTACTCCCTGGTGCCTCTTGAATGCACTTATTTGTACTCCCTGGTGTTTCTTGAATGCACGTATTTGCACTCCCTGGTGCCTCTTGAATGCACTTATTTGTACTCCCTGGTGTTTCTTGAATGTTCTTATTTGTACTCCCTGGTGCCTCTTGAATGCTCTTATTTTTGCTGCCTGGTGCCTCTTGAATGCTCTTATTTTTGCTGCCTGGTGCCTCTTGAATGCTCTTATTTTTGCTGCCTGCTGCCTCTTGAACACTCTTATTTCTTCTAGCTGGAGCCTATACATAAATGAGCTGTTTTGTACTGTTTGAGGAATCCAAACTTCTTTTAATCAATTCAACTTTTGCTTTCAATAGGTCAAATTTCACTAGAAGAATTCCAATTTCACTGTGAATCAACTTGACAAAGATACAAAGAAAAATGCTTGCTTACGTGTCAGACAATGTACATTGAATGATAGGGAAAAATAAGGAAAACGCATGAAAGAAAGTGTAAAATTGTCAAGGAATTGGAATTTCTTGAGAAATGTGAAGTAGTTTGTATTCTGAAGAGGAGCAGCTACGAGTTAAAAAATTCAGAGTTCAGCTTCATAACTAGTAAGATTTATAAATTATAAAATAAAATTATCATCATGACATTCGTACATAAATAGTAAGAGACATGGAATTAGCGACTAGAGTTTAATAGTTGCATAGAGTTTTTGCAAGGTTTGCATTGTTTAACTTTTTTGACAGCTATTGATTTTCTCCTACTGAACAATTTGAACACTTGGAAAATGAATGAAAATGGTTATCCATTTATGAATAACTTCATATCTCTCTTGCCATTTCTTTGGTGCAAAAGCAATCACAAAAAAGTAAGTATTCAATTTCTGATTCGAGCATTTTTCAGCTATCCATGCTATGGCAACAGTTGCCTGCAATCTGATGCAAAACAAATGAAAACGGATGGTTTAATTCAACGGCTTGCCATATCACAGCAATACGACAAGCACCGCTCGGCAGCTGAAAACAGCCTTCTTTACTAGGCCGGCGAAAAATTTGGAGAAAAATAAACGGCAGTTCGTGGCATTTTGGAAGACGAAATGCACCACTGACGTGTTTATTGGAAGCGTAAAGCTGGAGAAGAAAGTCCATACGTAAAGAATTCGTGCCAGATGCTGCAGTCCTATAGCAAATCTTTATTTCTAGGGAATAAGTCATTAAATTTCATGTAAACTTGCCGAGGCCTTGACGGGTAGTAAAACTGTGATTGAAAAGTTCTTGATCAGTTGATGGGAATTTGACTAATCAAATAGATATTTTTCTTAAATTGATATTCCTCCATATAAAACAGTAGAAAAATCTTCAAACTGTATTTAGCTGATACAGTAAAGTTTGTGGTTAGAGTAGTGGGAGTAAATTATGCTATTACTCGGAATAGTACATTTTCATCATTTTAAACAATGTCATGACGATATTAATATGACCCAGAGTTTCTTAGCAATGTTTCGAAATTTTCAAGTATTATGTGAATACTTTTCTTGAATAGATTTCTATCACACACTCGTGCACCAAAAGCATGGCAATCATTAATCATGACTTTAACATTACGACAACCACTGACTTTAATGATCGCATAACGGACAATAGAGCTAAAAATAACGGCCAAATAAAAGTCATTATTAACTCTGAATTGAGTGGCTTCCTGAAGCATCCAATTGAAATAATTTTAGTGTCCTGAACGTGTGCACTGAACGGTGAAAGAGGCAATGAAAAGTGAAGTGCAAGCTACAGGTAAATTAATTAACACGTTTGTTGCGATGCGACCCACCGGTGGGTCACTTAGGTTAGGTTCTGTAATTTTTTCCAAGTCTTTTAGTGATTATGTGTACAAAGTAAAGATTTGCACCGGCTAGGCAATCGCAACAAACGTCTTAACAAGAATTGTTGCCTGAAACACGGTCATGAAATCTTTTTTGGCCTGCACTCTGATGTAAAACATACAGCAGAAATTTATGATGCTCGTCAGAACTTTTCTTTTATTCGACACCAATTATTGTTTGTTCGCTAAATAATTTCATGAGAACTAATTTCGATAAAGATTTAACTGTTATAATCTTAACAACATCATTGTCATAATTCCCTCGAAGCAGCCAATTTTTTGAAAGAGGGCAAATGCTACATTATTGCTCAACTATTCTCATCTTTGGTTGTTTGGTACCGTGTAACAATTATTCCATAAATATTTTTCATTTACCAAAAATAGTTTCACTGCTCATTTTTAAATTTCTTTAATTCATCAATATTTTATAAATACAAATGCTTCAAAAAACTTCTTTTTCTTTTTTCATCAGTTTGCTGGTTAACCCCTGCGTTCTCTAAGAGCCCCGGTACGCCGATGAAATATGCACGCAATAAAATACCATTTACAGTTACAGCCGAGCAGTAAATTTTTGAGAGCCTATTCAGCAATTCACGGGTTATGAAGAGCAAACTTCAGGTTTTTCCGGTGGTGAATGAAGCCCTGAGAGATAAATCCTCTATTTTTTCAACTGCTCTTTTTGAATTCGGAGGCGGCTGCTTATAACGAGCCTCACTGCAACAATCAGTCAATGTACGCTGAATGCAGTGCCATTTCTCCTTTAATGAGATGGAAGAGTGAGCTGACCGGCGAATCATTACAGAAATCATAATTATTCATATAGAGGTGCGGGTTCTGAGTTATGGTAGAGAACAGAAGCATATCACCAGCTTGGTCGACTGCATCACCAGCTTGGTCGACTGGATCACCAGCTTGGTCGACTGGTGAGCGAATCTGCTTGCGAGCGGGAAGACCCGGGTTCGAATCCCGCTGCCGACATGGTTGACGCGGCTAGAAATACGGCATGGGACTTGGGTAAACAACCGAATAATTATCGAAGTAATTATCCGACCCAAGAATGGGCCAAAAGGTTCGTTCCTATAGCCTCATTCTATTCTATATTCTATTCATTCATGAAGCAGTCTCCGAGTACCATCTCTGAATTATACTACAAAGCCTCACCGTTCACAAATCTTTATCGAGGTTATTTTTATGAATTGTGATACGGAACACTAAACAAATTCTTATGTGCAGCATAATAATTTTGGCGTTCTGATTTATTCATGGCCCTTGAAGGCATCGAAGAAAATAAGTTTATATGTGTTCATATAAATTATGAATGCAGAAAACAATGCTAATTTAGGCAAATAAATTATTCCGTTAGGCCATATGAAATTTCCACGAAAACTGGAATTTACAGCAACAAAAATGCTTAAAATATCTAGCTCTCAAATGAAATTATGATATGCATTTGCACAGTGTTACTGCAATAAGAACCCTTTCAGGAATAAAACAATTTCATGACAAAATGTTAGGCAAACAATCATAAAAGTTTAATTGTTCATTATTTGTACTATCCAACGAACTCACTTGAAAAATGTTCATACTTTGTTCAGTTTGCTGAGCGTATAAATTGTCTAAGAACTAAACCCAACGTTTTTTCGTATTTGAAAAGCGCTAGGCAAATTTATTCGCTCTTTATCTTGGTTTCTTCATAAGCTCGGACGCAGCTTTATTTAAGTCCTGTCAGGAAATCTAATTAACAAAATTGTGAAATCAGCTTCTTGATAAAAAAGGCGCCTCTGAAGATTTTCTCTCAAGATTCTAAGTTCTGTAAATCTTTAGCAGAAAGAAAAAGTATTGCCTCAAGGGAAATTTGGCTTGGAGCAATTGCAGTCGGGCGACGGTTAGGACTTGGAGAATTTTTACGGTGCCACTTTACCGCGTAGTCGAGTGAAGAAACTCCAAAGGTGAAGTTTCTCTATTGATTTTCGTATAATCTTGGCCAAGTCTTGGAGGCTTGTCTTCAATTTATCGCAGTTTTATATGATGGGCTCAAGAATTTCTGCACAAAGATCGCAGACTTCTTTAGAAGAAGATTTGGCTTGGCCCAAGTTTGGGTCTGACTTTGAACAATACTCGAAAAGAAGCATCGAAAACAACTCTATTCAAAGAGAAGCACCTTATCGGGTTTAACAATATTCTTCAGTCAATATCAGGAATGTATATGAGTTTCGAATTCTGTCTTATTATTATGAGAAGACTCCACTTTCTGCATTTCTTCCTGCTTCAGAAGAATTAAATCAAGATAGCTTTCTGGATTAAGGTGACTTCTACAGGAAATAAATTTGAAAAAACATGCCTTGTTGTCGTTTGAGTGTCAGGCGAGATGGAGCATTTGAGAAACTTGTTTCAATTTATGTTCTTATTTTCCCTGAATTAAAATTTTTACCTTTCAGTTTCTACCCTTTGAGCTGTAAAATTTCGCTTGACTATTTCAGCTGGAAAATTAGATTAAGTCACATGTTTTTTCTAGTTCCTAGACCATAAATTTTAATTAAAGCTATTTACAGTGTATGGTGTTCCAATTTGAGAAGAGAATGTCGTTTTCGTCATATTTTACGGGGGGAAGGGCTACATGCCCCTTCATTTCCAAAGTCATGTTTGAATGTAATAATGCTGGTAAATGTCATGATCTAATATTGCACCGCTTATTATGCTCAGTCATTTTACCTCTATGTAACACTAATTCACTTAATGAATCATTACAATCTCCAAAAAGCAGTCGTTGTCGCAGATGCGGGAAGTTGCAATCACTACAAGACAACTGCGGTCGTTGACGCAGCAGGTCACAATCACTACAAGACAACTGCAGTCGTTGACGCAGCAAGTCACAATCACTACAAAACAACTACGGTCGTTGACGCAGCAAGTCACAATCACTACGAGACAACTGCGGTCGTTGCAATTTTGTGCAATTTTGACAAGATTTAAAAACCAATGCTGTTACATTTCTTATGTACCAACTTTATTGGAAATATACGTTTTTGTTTTGTTTGTTTTGACGCAGCAGGTCACAATCACTACAAGACAACTGCGGTCGTTGACACAGCAGGTCACAATCACTACAGGACAACTACAGTCGTTGATGCGATATCTCACAAACGTAACAACGACTCGTACATGATGGCGATTGTTGACTTTGTAGCTCACAAACAAGACCTGGATAAAAAAGGTTGTTGATTCGGCAGCACACTCAACTTTCTCTCCCAACATATTCTACCACTGTAAACCAGTTTTGGTTGGGTCTGGTCCTATGAGAGTGGTGAATTTTAAGCTTTTTAACACATTAAGGGCCAGAATTGAAAAATGTTTTTTTAATGCAGATTGGTTGAGTCTAACACAATCCTCAGAAGTGGGTTGTATGGAGTTTGTGCTCGATAACAGCCGTCCCAGTTTAGTAAAAAAATATTTTGTGAGATTTTAATTAAGGTGATATAAATTTTATAGAAATGCGTCCCCAAAAAAAGGACATTGGGCGTTGTTAGGCTAAGATAGCAGGACCCAAAAACAACAAATCATAACAGTAATTGTAAAACTCATTATTCACGGTATGTTAGTCAACACAGTAGGATTAGTAAATAATTGTTTTGTAGTAAAGCAGCCTAATTCAATACATCAGACTTTGAATAGTTTTCTAGTCTTAAATAACGTTTTTATGCACTATACTTGTGCAGAAATAAATGATAAATAAAGCGTTTTCGTAAATTATGGCAATTACAGTATGTTCATACCTACAAATACTCTTTACTTGGATTTCAATGTAAAATTTAAATATTTTGGTACCTTTCTTCAAACATTCATACAGTTAGTGACTTTTGTTCAGAAATGTCTTGAATAACTTCAGATTTCATTTATTCTTTACGAGCTTAAATTTGATCTAACGTAAGAAACAACTAAGAAAATTGTACTCAACTATATCGTATCAATTTCAAGTTTTTACTGAATGAAAATTTCACTAACAAGAATAATAAAATATCCCACCATGTATATAAGAATTTTAAAACATTTTTGTAGATAATTCTTCAACCCCTTCCCTTCTCTATTTATTTCTCTCGCTGCGAACAAATCTGCACTAGACAGCACGTAACCTACAGACTGTTACGTGGCTTTGTGACTTTGATATCATTTCTGTCCAATTTTTTCAGGCGAACTTGTCAGTTTTGGCTCTTCGAGCGAAAATGTTGTTCCTGCCCAGGAACAAAGATTTGTGTCACTGGCAGAAAGTCTGTGCAGTCCGCTCTCGTCTCCAGGAATGGCTAACTCGGCGATCAGAACGCAACTTTGCATTCCAGAGTTCGAGGGTGCATGTCCAGTTGCAGTTTTCACGGAATTCCGAGCAATAAGTCGGCCAGACATATCCTGTGTTAGAAGCTCGCTAACATTTTTCTTTAGGTGCTCGCCATAGAGTTCTCTTTAATTTGATTGCCTGGTAGACTCTGAAATTGAAATGGAAAATTCTAACAAAGTGAAAGGTTAGAAAGCTAAAAGGACAACACGTAAGAAATTTCTTTTGAGAGGTAGAGTGAAGATAAAGAAATCCGTTGACTCTACCGACACAGTTTTAAGCTACTCTCTGTAAACAAGCTAGGAGGTGCTACAGATTTGTTGCAACACAGTAGTACTATTGGTCAGAGTTAGAAATGGCCTCATATTTCTTTATCAGCAAATAGAAACCATTTAAGCTTCGTTTAAATTAATCAGGAAATGAGATTTCGCCTTGGATGAAATTTGCTAGCATGACAACTTTAAGTTTTGTTGAAAAAGTGAAATATGTATGACCAATTTCTGACATTATGTGTTGGGTAGCATTTCTACTTTGTATTCGAATAGCCACATTGTCATTATTATAGCAGCTGTTAATCCTGAGATTTTCCTAAACTTAATAGTATTACAAACGTCAGCAAGCACGGAGCTAATCCTAAAAATATTCCTCAAAAAATGTCTCAACGATAACATTAACTATATGTTATTTGGTGACAGTGACAGTACTGTACGTTTTTGAAACGAATTCACGAATTTGACTGTTTTGTATCAATGATACAAAACTCTCGTAGACTTGTGGCTACAATCCATCTACACCATACAGGGTGTGTCGGATTTAAACTGTTTATGGTATACTAACTAGTTCCCGTGGAAATTCCACGATTTAGATTTGACTAATTTGTTTTTATTTTAAAGATAAATGTATTAAATATTTACGACAAATTATCCGGTTTTAGTTGAATGTTTTTTATAAATATTTACAAAACTTCCATTTTGTATCTTATACACCGATAACATGGCCCAGATAGTACCTGTTGAAATTCCTTGATTTAAAAGTGCCAAAATTAAGGATCTATGAAATAAATACATTTTTCAGTTTTATCCGTAGTACTATCAGAGTCTGAATATTCTTAATGAATACATACAGAACTTCTATTGTGTTTTTTTTTCACCGATAACACGGGCGTGTAAGAGAAGAAAGCTAATAACAAAAAATGAAGTATTTTATGGTGATCCGGTGCTTTTGGTATCCACAATACAATGCTTAGAATGCATGCGTCCCCTTTCTGATTTTAGTTCAATGATGTTTCTTCAGTAATAGATAGGAAGTAATGGGGCGGACACACACAAATACAAAGAGAGAGAGAGAGAGATGCAGATACATTGTCTATTATATATGTAGATGGTATCAACGATACATATTCTTCCTCTATATAATTATACACGGGTTGTTGGTTGCTTGCTTTCTTGGTCAGTCTTTCTGTCACGCTCTTAAGGATTTAGATAAGAGGAAATTCAGTAGGATATCCATGTATTGTAAGCATTTTATTGTGGATACCAAAGGAACATCCTTCAACGTGGAAACTCCTATGCAAAGCATGAGTCGACTGGTAAATCAAACGAAAAAAACAATAAAAAGCACGTGAACTTTCACGTGTGGGTCTAAAAGTCTACATATATGATAGCCAGTGTATCCCCATATTTCTCTCTATTCCTTTATCTGTGTGTGTCCATCCCAGTATTTCCTATCTATTACTAAATAAAAATCATTGAACTGAAATCAGAATGGGTATACATGTATTATAAGTATTCTATTGTGGATACCAAAAGAGACAGATTACTCTAAAACGCGCCATTTTTTCCGTAATTAGCTTCTCCTACACGGCCATGTTGTCCGTAGATAAGGTACAGAACGGAAGTTCTAAATACATTCATGAAAAATATTTAGATTCTGATGGTACCACGGGTAAAACTGAAAAATGTATGTACTTTATGTCCTATATCCTTAGTTTTAACACTTTTGAACATATAATTTTCACGGGTACTATATAAGTCCTGTTATCGGTAGATAAAATCCAGAATGGAAGTTCTGTACATATTCATGAAAAATATTGATTTAAAAGACAATAATTCGTCGTAAATCTTCAATGCATTCGTCTCTATAATAATTTGAAATTACTCAAATCTAATTCGTGGAATTTTCACGGGAACTATCTAATTATCAATATATAAACCGATGTTTACATTTTTCGTGGACACCGTGTGTAATAAAAGGTCTCCTGTTTTTATTCTATTGATTCATAAATATATTTCTTATCTCAATCCCTGCTGAATTAGATAGGGATACTAATTTCAAACAATCCTTTCCTAAAGAGTTATGAATGAAGTGTTTCTCTAATGCTTAGTATTGACTCCTCAATGGAACAGGCATACATGTATTTAAATCAATATATTGTGGGTATGGAAGGAATGATGAACGATGTATAACGTACAGGACTTTTTTGTGTCCCTTCATTAAGGAAACTATTTAATAGATGCAGCTTTGACTGGCAAGTGTAACAAAGAATTTCATCAAAAAATGTACGAACATTTTCACCCGCGAGTCTACATGGGACGTATTACTCTCTTTACTGATTAAAATTTCAGTCTTCATCGAAAGGCCTTTCATATGAAGTATCCAGTATCACGGATACATCTAACATCACATGCCGGGCATTGCATACATCCAACATCACATGCCTTGCATTGGATACATCCAACATCACATGTCGGGCATTGGATACATCCAACATCACATGCCTTGCATTGGATACATCCAACATCACATGCCTTGCATTGGATACATCCAACATCACATGCCTTGCATTGGATACATCCAACATCACATGCAGTGTATTGGGTACATCCAACATC
>VCRD01000599.1:178717-189985 GCA_006783055.1 Trinorchestia longiramus | reverse complement strand
CCTTGCATTGGATACATCCAACATCACATAACTCTCTCGTTAGTTCACGCGAGCCAGATCATGCTACTTGAGCTTCACAAGCTCTACACGGGATATAATTAGCTCTTTTATCCTAGCCTCGTAGAGCAACTTCTAACAGACAAGTTCGGAATTCTCAACTGGAAAATGATTTGGCCGCAAGGTACTTGAAACCAACTCAGCGTACCAATACACTAGTATTTACTGGCAAAATTTGTTTACTTCCGTGTAAGTCAATGTCCTCTTCATGGGATCATCAATTAGTGCAAATACCTTTTAGTGAGGCTATGGAGTTGCATCTAATTTCAGGGCTGGAAAATAATTTAAGATAGAGATCATTTCCCGTATTTAGTAAACTTACTTTTAAACTGGGAGAAACATGAATTAATCATTCATCCATAGAATATAAGGTGTCCACGAAAAATAAACAGGTCGCTATTAACCATACCGATGTATACATTTTTCGGGGATACCTTGTATAATAACAGCCGATGCGTATTTTTATATACGCTAGTAGACCGGTACGTGAAAAAATGCACCTGTTTTTCAATGAATTGACAGCATATTGCTGTTGAGATAAGCTACTTCTTCTTCACTTTCCATTTCCTTCATTTGCCAGTAGACGTCGCCTTTCATGAGGAATTTCCATATTGAAAAGGAAGAAGGTTGATAAAGAAAATCAAAAAATTATTTGATCCAGCACCTCTGGTATCCGCAATTTAATGCTTACAATACATGTACGGATAATATTAAAAATATGCATTTTCAAAAAAATATATTTTAAATACATGTATCTCCAGATGATTGAATTTTTAAGATCCTGAAGGCAAATTTTTTTCTATCTTTCCCATATTGAGTGGAAATAAACACATTAACATGTATACATAAAAAACAACAGCTTATAATATATACGATTGATCAAAAATAAATGTATTCCCTGTCACTCTCACTGCTGAATTAGTTAAGGGAAATTAATTTGAAACAAGCCATTACTAAGGACCTCAAATAGAGGGTTTATGTAGGCTAAAAATTGACTTCTCAATGGAACGAGAGTACATGTATTGTAAGCATTGTATTGCGGGTACCAAACGCGGAGGATTGTTATAAAATATTTTTTTTTATTAGCATTCTTTCCCTTGAATATGGAATCTCCGGAAACGTGGTGTCGACTGATAAATGAAAGAAAGAAGTGCATTAAAGAATACGAAAATTCATTCACGCGTAGATGTACCAGTTGATACATAAAGGCAAATCTGAGAGCATGGCTTTAACAAAGGAGATAGTCAGGAAGGTTCCTTGCTTAATTTGGAGGCAGTTCGTCAATTTCGTACCCGTGTGTTATCACATACGCAAGATGCAACTCACTTATACCAAATTAATGGAAACAACGTAACGAAAGAAAATTATCCTCGTTGTTGGGACACAAAGTGTAATAAAGGATATTCCAATGGACCGTCCCAGACATTAGATTGAAATTTGCTCCTTAGAAATGCACTGTTTTAGTTAACACTTGTGTCGAGAACAGCCTTAGCTCCTAGAGCCCTTTAACGCGCATCATTTGGCTGATCTCGGCATCTAGACTATACTTTTCATCGAAAGAAATTCCCCGGAGCCATTCTAGAATGTGCTGCTCAGCATTGTACTGAAATTCCCGACAACTTGGGAGCAAATTTTCAGAGCATTTGGAAATGTGGTGATGGCGGCAAGCCTGCAATATCGTATGGCAGGACTCCGTGCCCAGCATGCCCACCGCACTCCAATGTGCGCCACCAAATGGGTGCCAGATTCCACCTCCTTCAACGTCTTTTACAGGAAGCGCTTTTCCACTAATGATGAAAGAAGGCACCACAAGATGTACTTTTTTGTCTATCTAGACCTAATATATCGACTAACATAGATATATAATATTTATTCAACTATATAATAATGTACAGTTTGTTGCTTACTTGCTTGCTTGGTCCGTCTCTCTGTCCCGCTCTTGAGGATTTAGATAGGAGAAAATTCAGCAGGGTATACATAAGTTTAATCACTGTATTGTGGATACCAAAGGCATATGCTTCAATGTGAAAACTCCGCAAAACCCGCGTCCACTGCCATATCAAACGAAAAAATTCAATAAAAACAGATGAATTTTCACGTATGGGTCTACGAGTATATTCTAATACACTAGACAGTTTCCGTGGAAATTCCACGATTTGGATTTTACTATTTCAAATTCATTATTTTATTATAACTCTGCTTGTTCTTTCATTAGTTAGTATGTTACGCTTTCGTCGAGTTTACAGTATCATAGCTACCGAATTCCGCAGTGTAACATTAAAAGATGGCCTTTACATGTATTGATACGTTTGAAATTTTATATGAACTTCTCCTAATTGTTAAGACATATTTAATCAGAGATCCGTATCTTACATACAAATCTGTTATAAGTCTTGATAGCATCAGTGACTTTTCTTCATGTTTAAGTAATACTTGCTCCTATTATAACCTTAGAACTATACAATGGTGCGAAGATTGGAAGCTGCCAGCGATAGAATGAGACTATATGTACAGGCAGAAAATAAGGAATGAACAACGGTAGGAAATCCTTGAAAGGGAGAGGCAACGTCAGCAAATGAAGCGAGCTGCAATGAACGATGTACAAAGTGAAAAGTACCTTCAGCGAGACAGTCGAAGAAAGCAAATCATGCGTGGAAATATGGACGAGTAGCAGCAATCACAGTACCGCGAGCAGCGAAGGAATTATCACAGCAAAGAAAGGAAAATATGGATGAGGAACAGTGGGCAACTAGTACCTTGAGCGGCACAGAAATTTATTTCAGCAAAAAGAGAACAGAACATGAATGAAAAAGACAGAATGAATTATCATCAAAACCAAAGAAAGAGATAGAGGCAGAGAATTGAAAATATGAATCCAAGGGTAAAACTGGCACCAAGTGACTCTAACTTGCCATTCACATTAGAGAGAACGCAGTTTCCTATTTGTTTGTCATATGCCATGACTATCAACAAGTCACCACGTTTTCAGCCACGGACAATCATATGTGGCATTTTCAAGAGCATGCAAACTCTCAGATGAGAGACTTAAGGTAATACACATTGATAAACAGGGAAAGAGAAGAAGACGAACTTTAACAAAGAATATTGTCTGCCAAGAGGTGCTGGACTGGAGGAGTAGATTAAAAATTCTAGATGACAATGAAATTTTATTATTCGTATTGAACTATGTGGCACAATATTACTTTCTGAGTATTTATTTGTACATGTTATTTTATCTAATTTAAGTCAGTTCAAAATTTCAAATACATAGCATTTAAATGATTAGCTGATTATTCATAGATATATTAGTAAACAAATATATGATGCGTTTTATTGGTTTTTCTGTCCAAAACACTAATTATTTGCGCTATCCAGAAAAATATCAGTTTTATCAAACCATATTTGTTGATTGAATATGTTTCTCCTCCCGTGGAATTTCCACGGGTCCTGCTAATAAATATAAATGTACTACAGATTTACGACGAATTATTGTGTTTTAAATAAATACTTTTCATTGATATATACAGATCTTCCATTCTGCATCTTATGTGCCGATAACATGGCTCAAATAGTACTCGTTGAAATTCCTTGGTGCATAAGTGATAAAATTATGCATCTATGAAACAAAATACATATTTTAGTTTTACCCGTGGTACTATCATAATCTGAATATTTTTTTATGAATGTATACAGAACTTCCATTCAGTACCGTATTCACTGATAACATGGCAGCGTAAAAAAGAAAAAACTAATTACGTAAAAATGGAGTATTTTATAGGGATCCAGCGCCTTTAGTATTCACAATACAGTGCTTATAATACATGCATGCCCGTTCTGAGTTCAGTTCAATAATTTTTCTTCAGTAATAGATTGGAAGTAACGAGACGAACACACACACAGAGACAGAGAGATAGAGAGATAGATGAAGATACACTGTCTATTATATACTGTATGTTGGTTAAAGATGTACATCTGCTTCTAAGACTTGGCTCCATTGAAGTGTACTAGAAAGTTAAAAAAAGTTCCCTGCGTATTAATGAGTGGCATGTAATAGAGGCATCCTACAGCCAGTATCCGTGATACTGAATACTTCATATGAAAGGCCTGCATACTTTTTTGGTGTAAAGATCATAGCTACTGTAAAATACGAGTATATATTAACTGTTCCTGCTGTTTGAAATATTTGTGTACAATAGGATCAGAGGCTAGATGAGTGAAAATTATTTTCATTTCATCAAACAAAACACCCGTAAATACCATTGTATTGCATCATTGAACGTAGTGCAAAGTTTTCATGGTGGCTGCAAGAATTTTCCCAGAACTCTGCAATCGAGCAAATTGAAAACGAGACATGTTTATTTCAGCTGCTTCTCAATACTTCACAGCACTCCACCCCTGTCGGCCTGACGAGCATCTCCTATAGACGGCATATCGGAACTAATTTTTTTTAGAAAAATCTCTCTCTGAAGCTATCCCAATCTTGCCCCTCTTATCAAGGTTGTATTGGGAGCAGGGAAAGAATTCGTGAGAAGAATGAAGCAAGGGAGAGAGCAACAAATTTACTGACGGTGGGCAGCCACGGTGTTTTTGCGTGTGTCTGGTTGCTATTGATGCGAATGCGGAACTAATGGCCGCTGAGCAACACGTTCTGCCAGACTAAGTGGTGAGCGCCGAGCAGAGGGAACTACCCTCGTTTTGCTGCCCTTGAGACTGTACCCTCGAGCTTTTAGACCTCGCCTCACGTTCTTGCAATGTTGCACTGGCAAGCGCTTCTCTCAGATTTCCAGGTGCAGGAGATGTGTTCTGACTAGTCAGTCTAGAGTCATACGTGTGATTAGGATACAAGTGTTTCCGGATCTTCATGCTACGTATGATACTTCCCGTGTTTAGTGTTCTGGGAGAGATGCGTGTCTTAGAGCGCTATACATACAATGATGTATAATCAGTGTACTGGATAGAATATAGAGACAAAACAAAAGATAAAATACTGTTACAGTAATAAACCGAGTGACCTATTCTTGGTTTACTATCTAAGTCCCATGCGGTCAGATTTCAAACGTGCACAGGCATCAGAATGGACGTAAGGTAAAATGGAAGGAGAAAAACAGTCACACAAATAGTCATTGATCTTAACATGCAAAAAAATACAAAAGAAATAACAGAAGCCAAGGAGATACATCATTAACGTTATTTGAAGAAAATAGAACAACAAACGGGAAAGACAAAGGATATCACAAATTTTTTAACTGACTCCAGTAACAAGCGCAAGTAATTCTGTAGTGAAGAGTTTTGATAAGGTTAAACTTGCAGGATTTGATGAAGAAAACACACTACATGTGTCAGTATTGCGCTCAGAAAACTCAGAAGTCGCATTTTCTTCTAGGAACAAAGATAGACTAACTGGCAGTGTTTCTTCTTCAGCTTAACTCCCAGGAAATAGTAGTTATGGTAAATGCTTTGTGACATGAAATGTGCGATGTCATCAAGATATGCTGTTCTTAATTCGTCTTTACAAAACCATATATACATTGAGAACAGTGTAGTTTGTCATTTACAAGAAATGGCTTGTTTTTTCAATGTCATGAATGTGTCCAGAGAATAACTAAATTGTTTCCGTGTTATTTACAGTAACTGAGCTACCAGCAAGTACCCACAGTGGTCACACAAAGTATCATAGGCTGAATATAATAGAACAGAATATGGCAACAGGAACGACCTACTTGGTTCATTCTTCGGTTGTTATACAAGTTGCTAACGTTGGTGTGATTCCGAAGGGTATTTCTTCCCTCTTAACATTAGCATGCTTCCGGTCTTTTTCAACTTTCCTTACTTCACAGTGTTTAATCAAAGGGTCGGCTTACAACTATACGCTTTAAAAAAGCTCATATTTTATTTAATGATCTCAATTTCAAGTGTTTTGTACTGAAATTCGCAAAAATTTCATTTTCTGGAGGGGTTTCAAACTTGTTCATGTGTTCTGCTCAGAACCTTACTAGAAAAAACTACTGTATTGCGATTTACTTTGCACGACATGTTTCGTGACGCATAGTGAACTAATACATTGTGAGTTCATGGCTGTTTTGCAACGAGTAGCAAGCGTGACGGTTGTGAAGTTGAAATACGAAACATTTGAAACTCAGTTGCAATTAAATAAAAATTAACTGGCCAAATTTTACTTACGACGAGTACATTCTAGGGCATTTTTTTGCCCATTGTAAGTAAAAACCTACATATTTAACTTAAGAGAAGGATTTTCCACTGAGAAAACCCAACTGTGGCAGCACCCACGTCGGCCATCACGTTCACCGTATTATTGGTCCCGAGGCTGGAGGGCCAAACAACTGCCGGAATTTTGCAGCCATGATTTATGGACGGGCAATAATAAAGCCACGTACTTCCGTAAAGAAAATTTCCCCGATTTCTATTTATCAAACCTTAATGAGGTTCATATCTCTCGAGGTGTCCTTTTTGCTGCTATAAGAAAACATCTGTAGTACCTGCAGTGACGCTGTCTTCAAAGGAGTTGGAGATCCTGTGTAGAGTATGAAATTTTCTTGCAGCTGCTTACGAGCCTGGGTAACGCTACCAAACTAGGGTGGTAAGTGAAATTTTTATCTTTCCACAATATCCAAGAAAATGAACGAAAGCTCGTAAGAATAAAGCAGATAGGCTGCTGGGGAGAGAACATTTTCGATGAACTGTTTTCTCTTTTATTAAATTCTCGGAATGGGTTTGGTGTAAAATGAGACTTTCCTGGAAGCTATTGCAGGATATTAAATGATCATTTATGCACAAGAATAATGATACTTCCGGACGACGTATAATGAACTTTCTCGATGGCACGGATTCCTTAAATATCTTCAAGGATGGAAACAATCTTTTTTTTCGAGGCGCTCATATTCTGAGAAATGGATTTGAAACTCATCTTCTCTCAAAGCACTGTGGGATTGAAAAGTAAACGTTGATTTTCTCCATTCATTTTCACGAATGCCTACCTTTAATTAGCAACGAAGATCTCTGCAAATGGACGCAGTTGAAGAAAGAATTAATCCATTAAGGATTTAATGGATGACGAAAGCAAGGAGAACAGACACGTGACGAGACGACAGAAGAAACCAATTAACTGCCTCATCATCATGCAATGGCCCGTAATTTGGGATGCGAGACTGGACCGAAAACGGTGACTTCAAAAGAACGTTGGTTCGTATCAACCGAAACTGGAATGTGAACTGAATCTTGCCTCGTCATGGGAGAGTTTGAGTAGTTTCAGAGCAGGAGGGAAGTCCTGAGAAAGAAAGAGAATCTAAGAATGTTTCATCCGGAGTCATTATGATAACTTAGTTTTTTCCGAGTTTTTAACACCGATATTCTTGGTTATTTTCAGAGTTGCTTCATAACTATGATAGTTATACGCATCAATCATTACTCAGGTGTGAATATTTTTCTTTTTCATTGGTACAATTTTAATACACATTGAAGGGCCAACATCGTGCATAAATTAATGAAAAAGTTGAAGACATTTTCAGAGTAGTTTGTTGTGTACTTATAGTTATGATAAGGAATTATCAATTTTATTTTATTCGTACGACAAAAACGTTGATGTCTTCAGCATGCTTGAGGTATACAGTAGGTTAAATAACTCTTAAATGATCACGTAAATTTACATAGATACCTGTACTCCAGGCTGTCATTACACATCTAGGGTTAACGATTAGAACCATGATGACAATGTATTGTAAAAACTCATTTTGAACAAATTTCTTCAACAGAATAGTTTGTTTTTTCAGATGATAGTTAGCAGCCACTGCGGTCAGAAGTCACTGATTTTAGTCGTTCTGATGGGAAAATTCCATATTAGTTTTTGAAACACTTCTGAATGAAGACTAAATTTATGAAATCATAAATATTACGAAAGATTTGCCAAATTTTAATTCAGTTGAGCAAATAATTGATTAACAAGCCTTTCACCTATCCTGAAGAAAAATTCCTGTTCCTGATTTTGACTGAACTTTCATGCACTGAGCGAGATGATATCATCACCAAAGTTTAATTTATCCATGTACAGTAATGTGCTTCGAAAAAAATTCTGGCCTTCAAACTGATTTCCCAGTTGCTACGTCACAATCTTCAACATTATCCTACAGTGTCATGGTAGAAATTATTACGCTATGTGGTACTCTTCAACGTTATTTCATACGAAGAATAATTTCTCAGTGAGTTTTAAAGAAGCAACACCCATTCACTCTTTTTGAGCACTAATCTTAAACACATCGCTCAAAAAAACAGTTTAGTGTATCTCTACTTCTGCATAAAATATCAGAGTTCGTACCATGGAGTTAAGAATGGATTCAAATTCTTCTACTTGGAGATGATATGGAGGGTGAGTGTGATTAGTAAAGTGTCTTTTACTTAGGGTGTCACTAACAGGATTTCATTAAATTAGAAATTTGAACCCCTGTGAATTTGCAGGTCTTAAGCGTGATCGTAAAATAGAAAGCAATTAGAGAGGCCTGCTCCAACACAATGGTCTTGAGGGTCTCAGCAATATCACGAGCTTAAAGTCACAATAAATTTAAAGGATTGCCCTGAAAATTGGGCATTTCTTTTTTATATTTTAAAGACTGGGTCCGCCAATTGCCGTACAGAATTGTAAATCTATGTGTGAAACTGGCACGTGAACAAGCGCTTCCTGGGTTTGATGTGTCAATTTCTTTGCATTGATTGACTTGCTGATATTTTGTATTGCGTCTGTTTAAAGAATGTAGAAATTTATTTGAATACTTTACTGCTACTGAGGTTAGTTGATAAAGCTTATGCACGTTGAAGAGCTTATTCAAAGCAAATAATAAAATAAACGTCACAATTTTGCGAAATTCTACCCCGAAATTAAACCATAAATGAGACAAAGAAAGTTTTGTACACTTGGAATGTTAAAAACCCCAAATCATAGAAGAAATGAGCGGAAAAAGCCACCAAAAAACAATTTTTCCGACTCACATGAAGCCCCAATACAAATAAAGAGCTGTTTTAATCGCTGACATATGTTGCGAACACGCATGTACACATTTGAAGCTTTTACTTTTATTTCTTCAATGGAAAATGAAGAGTGGACTGCGATCTTTTCAACCAGTCTCGGAAAGAAACTTTGTACACTGAACTGAAGCAAAATTGTCAGTCATTAATAGGTTTTTTAAATAGGGCATTAAATTTGCCGTTGGTTTCTGATTCAATTTGAAGTGATGCGTTACTTTTTGTGGAATTCGTGGTTATACAGCGAATTATCGTAACCTTTCTGGAGAAAATTACTCATTTTAAGAATTTTTCTTGCATGTTTGATGAACTCCTGGCTGGGTCATGACAAACATAATTACAATTATACGTCTTCGTTGAGTATCAAGTCAAATTATTCTGCAATTTCATTCCAACGGACAATGGGCAGAAAATTACCAACTGCTTCTGTCGCTGAGGGAAAAATAGTGGTTGGGAATTTTTTATGGTCATGATTTGAACGACAGTTGCAACTATACAATATCTTAATATACAATAAATTAAGCAGTGTTGATTTATCTCTAATTGTCTCAAGTTTAATATCAGCTGGTGATCTTTATTGAAAAATTTTTATCATCCCGATCACAATACGATAATACATCAGAACACAGCTTAGTAAATATGTATAGGCATGAATTGCTCCAAAACTTCATTGTGAAATAAGTGTTGACAGATATCGAATAATTATATATCAATATTGTAAGATTTTTCCAGCGGCTAATAAGGCTGAGAAAAAAGTGTAAGTAAATCACGCTTCATATATTTTTGATTTCTACCATCCTCCCTACGATGACAAATATATCGCAATAGTCAACGAAATCCGTAACTATTTATTCAAGATTTTTATAACCGTATTTTCGCGTTGACAAGCAATTTTGATGTTGTCAACAAAAATTTGTATTTATTTACATACGAGTGACGACTGATTTCTTGCGTCGACAAACACCACCGAGTATTCGCCTAAAAATTTCTATCTTGCTGGTGGTGAGTGAGTGCCACGTTTGTGTGTCAGCCGGAGTTTTCGGTCTGTAAA
The DNA here is from genome assembly GCA_006783055.1 of Trinorchestia longiramus. Classification (NCBI taxonomy): domain Eukaryota; kingdom Metazoa; phylum Arthropoda; class Malacostraca; order Amphipoda; family Talitridae; genus Trinorchestia; species Trinorchestia longiramus. Next base: position 179,847 of record VCRD01000599.1, on the reverse strand, counting down.
TGGTAGTAACTGGAAATTTGCGTACGCCATTGAAGCCTGAGGCCAAGTCCTATCAAAGGCCTCTTATGCCGCGCCATTTGGCCGATGGTGATGGGTGCGTTTATTGGTGATACGAAGTCTTTCTTTGATGCTGCAAAAGACCCTGATTGTCATCCCTATGAAGGGCGAGGACGGCGTATTTCTTGCGATCACATCCCTCTTACATATTCCACCTCAAGGATAATGAGGAATTTTGCCGCTCTAATGAGCAATCGTTACTTTAATTGTGTCGTTAGCTGCCTTCTTTCGATCGCTGCGTCCCAGTTGGCTCAAGGTAATGAGACGAGATGACTGCGTCAATATTGCACAGAAAAGCCTGCCTCCAGAGGAAGGGTTCTCATCGAGTTGGACGACTCTGCTAATTATTAAAGACCGTTTGAAATAGAGCCCAGTGTTTTTTAAAGTCCACTCGTAAAAATTCTCTATGGTCGTCACAAATGTAGCGAAAAGTCGAGGTTGTGTAATGCTGTTCTGTTAGATGGGTATAATTGGTGTTCAGGAACGCACTTGGAACATATGTTAGAGGTATTTTTGATGTACCTCTTAGCGTTTTTCGTAGTTTATTCTGCCTTTTAAGCAAAAATAGGCCAGGTATTTGAGGTCATGGGAGTTTTTGAAACTTGCAATGAATATTTACTGTATTTCCTTGCTTTCTGTCGAGGTATCACATGTCTATGCAAGTCAGTAACTCAAGTAAAAACTGAGACTTCTACCAAGCTGAGTCCCTCATCAACTTTGTTACATCACATGTATCAAAACTTTAAAAGTTCATATGCAGCTTTCAAAACTGTGGCGGATAAAGCCAAACTTTTTGAGCTCGTAAAACAAAACAAAGCAGAATTTAACAACTGGAAATCCTATTGAAATGCAGCAATTAGTTAAAATTATGAAGGAAAATGGTCAGTAGCATCTGGGATTAGCCTGGGAATCTCATGAACTTTCCCTCACAAAATTAGTCAAAAGTTTGAGAATTGCAGTGCTCTCATTGGAGTGCCTTCATTAGAATGCCCTCATTGGAGTGCCCTCATTAGAATGCCCTCATTGAAGTGTCCTCATTGGAGTGCCCTCATTAGCGTGCCCTCATTGGAGTG
>VCRD01000599.1:154344-178561 GCA_006783055.1 Trinorchestia longiramus | reverse complement strand
GGCGTGCCCTCATTGGAGTGTCCTCATTGGAGTGCCCTCATTGAAGTGTCCTCATTGGAGTGTCCTCATTGGAGTGCCCTCATTTAAATGCCCTCATTGGAGTGCCTTCAGAGTGTTGATTTCTACTGAGAAGGGCATGATCGTAATTATAAGGCAAAATTATGTTACATAGAGCTGGGTAGGTTCCAATTAACACGTATCACGTTATCTTTTAAGAAGATATTTGAAAAAATGATGACTTAAACGACCAAAGAAGAAGATCCTTTTTTCAATTGTAGGTTCTGTCTACAAGAACAATAATACCGTCAAATCCTTTAAATGTGTCAACTTTGCCCTGGAATCCAATAGAATAATATTATTTGAGCCACTCTATGTTGCTCCTCCAGGGTCATTACAGAAGGAATGTAACAGAAATCGAATTTAGTGAAGATAATATTTATAAGTTAACCTGAAATTCTAATACAGAAACGTAGTGAATGACAGAATTTTTCACTTACGATCAAATTTCCGTCAGACGTAGGAAGTTTCAATAATTAATTAGTAACAATTTCTTAAGAAAATTTTCACAATTCTTTAGGGCCTTACGGTGTTAAGATGATATGAATAATTAAACTTCCATTTTATATTTTCAAGGTTGTAACTAACTTTGCATCTCAGCAGTGCACATGTCGAATTTGTATCACAAAGATAAAACGAGTTAAAACCATCAAAAGAATGTTCGCAGGTAAAATGTAGTCATTAAATAATTACATTTTAATTTTTCTTCCCGTCGTAAAACTTTAAGATTATGATGGCCACGCGATCACAGGTACAACTCTAACTCGGGTGTGCTTAACTCACGAGTCGACGGCAATGATCTCCAAGTCAAGAAGCTCTCACGAGTTTCAGAGACAAATTATCGGCGCCTGCAGACCCAAACATTCCTTCGAAACCGACTGAGAAAAAGTGAACACAAGTTTCCCAAGAAAGATAAAAGTAAAAAGTCATTCTAATCTTTTCAGAGCAAAATTAATCATTTATTCATGAAAAACAGACCGGAACATCGCGCAGACTTCAGTAACGGAGTAAATTTTTTTTAATTGTTCTTAAAAATGCCAGGGAACTCAGAACATCAAACCGAAATGTCGGTGACCAATTTTAATTTTATTTCATTACTCTTCCCGAACTTTTCTTAAAATTTCTTGATTCTTACCATGGAACATTTTCAAGTAAAACATTCAACGTGCTCTGTTTAATTACTGTAAACGTTGAAACATGAAACTGCATTCAAAATTAGCGACGTTTTTTACTCGTATTTTACTTTTTCGATTAGCTTGCTTTTTAATTAGTTAACTTAGTTGCAATATTCAGCTAAAAATTTTCTTGATCTTGTTTTCAAAAACATGAAATTCAACAAGCAGTCGCATTAAATAGGATATTTTAATACCGTATATTCAATTGTTATGAACATTAAGATCAAGACTGTAGTTTTAAAAACTTCATCACATTTACTCGGATAGAGAAAGTCAAGTTCATATTGTGAGACGGAATACACATTGAATTTCAACCAACTGTCAATCTTTGAAAATAAACATGACATTTAAATCACTCCCCGTCCTATTTAATGACCAATTTAAAACTTCTATAGTGTGAAACACAATGAAATTTTTCTCATAATTCGTGAAATAAATACTGACGGATATTAAAGGATATTCATCAAATGAAATATATTTTATTAGATTTTACATACAGTCTAGCGTAAAAAATTTTTTCAGACAGAAAAAAGGGGCACTAAAAACCTACACTGATGTAGTGTCTCGTAACTCCTAAAGAATTTCACTACCCTTTTCAAAATTTATTTTTCAGAAGAATAGTAAAGTTAATGTACATCATTACCATAATTCTCATAATGTATCCTAATACATGATTCATAAAATTTTGAATCATTTGCAAGCGTTACTCGAGCAATAGAACGATAACTAGTGACTGGTGTCAGAACGTTCTACCTTTTCCTGGAATTTATTTGCACTCATAATGCTAAAAAGGGGATTGGATCTTACTTAAAAACTTAATTAATATTTCCCAGAAAACGCGTAGTTCATTATAACAAAGAAAGCATTGTATTTTTCACTAATTATGTAGTTTTCCGAAGAGCGCTTGGTAGAACTGTTACATCGAGCACACACTTAAATCATAAACAAAACCATCCTTCCAAAAAATTGTAAAACTGGGATATAGGGAAAAAAATTGTGATGCGTTATTACGACCGGAAATTCAAGAAAAGTAAGCATCTTTAATTGATGTTTGGAGCCCTAGCGTATGAAAAACAACTGCGATTTTTTGGTAATTTTGAAGGTACAAAAAACCATTTCACCAAGTAAATAATATTCTTCAAAATTCTTTGTTCAGACTAAAAGGGATTCAGATCTACAGCATAAAGAATGCAAATAAATAACAATAGAAAATAAATACGGAAAACATCAGGAGTATGAACCCGATATAACAAACAAAAATCAAACTTGTGTTCCTTCTGACAGTTCTATTGCCGCCTTTCATAAATTTATAAAAAAATATACTCAGAGGAAGGTGAGCTGTAGATGAATCATATCCTTCTCCACTGCTCATCGATACAAACAACATATTAAAAATAGTCCCCTGACTATAGCAATAAGTAATGATCTTTAACAGTGGCATGGATTAATTGATGAACTTTGACTACAACTGAAAGGACGGCTCGGCAAGAATTAACGGATTAGTTGGTGCTCACACATCGAGGTTGCTTGTGTTTCACCCAAACAACACCGATCAATCTTGTCAGAATTCATTTTCTGTGAACATGAACAATTTATGCGCCTAAGCATTTTTCACATCTAACGCTGTCGGCAAGAAAATTTATGGTTCATGATGGCTCTAGATAGCTAAGGCAAGTCAACGTGTCGAGCCCACCATGAATCTTTCCCTGTCTCTCATAACTTTTTCTGATGAAATGAATCGCATCGAAACTTTCGGTCCGTTACGCAACATAAAATTGAATTTATGTACATGGCTTTTTTAGTTTCTACGGCGATCCCATTCTTTTAGGTTTGATGCTTTTCTGAGCTTCAATTTAATTGGTCCTTTATTTGGACACGTCCGCGCTGTGCGGAAGCGTCTGCACTTAACAAAATCTTAAAAAGCCGTTATCATCAATCTGAAAAAATTAGTCGTGATGCAAGCAATTCTGAAACATGATTGGTAATTATGCCTATGATTGATGAAATATATATCCTGCATTTCTACAGAGATCTAAGACATTAAATTTTTAATAAATTTAGTTGATTTGAATTATCTTTTAAAGTTGACTCTATCTCCTAAATTCAACTGTTTAATTTCAACATCATGGTTGTCATAGTGATTTAATTGCTTCAATGAATCTATCTGATGGAACTAGCAACTTATTCATGAAGCAGCTTGATCTTTTGTACAACAGAAAATTTCATGTCCCATACGGCGTGGTTTTATTTCATGGGCTTCTCTCATCTTCATCTGATATGTTAATTTGGTCTTCTGCAATCTGTTCCAGAATAGAATTCAATTTCTATTTCTATCCAGTATGTTAATTTAGTGTTGAATCAGATCCAGAATGAAATTCATTTCACTGGTTATTAGTTATTGCAAATCTTCCTGAAAGAATATCAATTTCCTTTGCCTTGACTAAGAAAAAATAAAATTTCGTTATCATTCAAGGTGCTTTGTAACAAATTGGTACACCATAACAGCAAAACCACGACGAAGCTTATTGAGACAAACAAAATAAAAACTTTTTGAGAGTAACATCAAAAAGTTAAGTGAAAAAACAAAGACGTCCAACTGATGTACAGCGTGAACAATTATAATCGTACTATTCGGAAATATACTGCTCTAAATATTCACAGCCTGTCATTTAAAAAGAAATTTGACTTGAAAGTGAAAATAACTGCGAGATTACTTTATGAAGTTATTTAACCCAGGAATTCGATTGAGTTATCCTGTCATCCAGACATGTGACTGAGGTTGCATTGTGACGTTATTTATCCCCACTCACGACATGTATTTATTTATCCTGTCATCCCGACACATGACTGAGATTGAATTATGATGTTATTTATCCCCACTCATAAACTTAATTGAGTTACGTTGTTGACTGAAAATTTACTACCCAACTATGACAAGCAATAATTGTATTGTCAGTCTTCAATACTATGAGTAATAGAGACTGTAATCTTTTTAATCTCATGGGTGGACACGCTTGCATTATCCTATTATTCCAACTCAGAACGGAGATAACATATCTTTCATATCCTGTAGATAAACTCAGGTTGCGTTACCCTTGTCTACAGACGACTGATTAAAACAATATTATCTTCTACCCTAGGAAGTAACTAATATTTTGTTCCCATTTTGTCCTCACAGTCAACTTAGCTCCTATTGTCTTGTAATCGAGGAATATCCAGGGCTAGAAACACTGAATGTGTAATGCAGAGATGTAGCAGCATGCATTAGTGAGCTTCATCAGTATTTTGTTGTGTTTATTCTTGATTTTTGAGCGTCAATTGACCGCATACAAAAATCTTCATGTAGCCGTATCTGAATATAACAAAATTCCAGTCTGAATATAAAACATTTTTCAGGACCCTAGGAATGTGGTATCTGGCGTGCAAAGGCTAGCGGTGATCAAAAAGATGGGATTGCTGCTTGCAGTGCGCTGCTACAAAGTGCTTTCATTCGAATACCCCACGTGAAAATTGAGTCAGTACTTCTGTGGTGTGATTGCTGCTGTGCCGTGTTTGGGAATTTCTTTCTGTCAGTAGACGACTCAAAAATTAGGATCAGCTTCTTATGAAAGATTACATGCTGAGAAATTCTATTCGAACCACTACCACCGGCGTCAGAGATATCAGAAATAAAATTACATGGTGCTCTCTCTCTCTCTCTCTCTCTCTCTCTCTCTCTCTCTGTCTCTCTTTCTTTTTTCTCTCTCTGTCTCTCTCTCCATCTCTCTCTCTCTCTCGCTCCTCGCTAACCTCCATCATCGCTACCACCACCACTCTCACACACACATAAAAAATGAAAATTTTAGATACACAGTATGTATTTTACACACATATATCATCATTCATTTTATTCATTCTACCGTATCTTACTTTGATAATGAGTTAAAAAAATTATCCAACACGTTTATTTCTTAATGCCGTTTTCTTTAATCTCACGATGCGACGGTTGTCAAATATTCAATACTAAATGCAGAAATCTAGGGTACTAAATTTAGTGACACCTTCTGTAATAAAGCACCTCGTGTGTGCAGTTCGGTGGTAGGCCTTTATGAAAGTCTGGACCCCATTTTGCAAACGTCTTATGCATGAAAAATTGAACAACTACGAATAGCGCTTTACAAGATAATATGTATTACGAGATGAAATTTTTCCATGTTCTGCTTGAACATAATAGGGCATTTCATAATGGTGCGCTTTCCACCAAACGCGACAATTTTTTTGTAAGAACTGGTAACTGAAAGATGGTGTCAACAATTATTTTCTAACTCAAATTATCAACATCGGTTGATCAGTCTATTTGAAGCATTTAAAGCGATCTGTGGATTACCCATTCTTGAAATTAAAAGTAATTAGAGTTTTCAATAATAGAGCAAATTTTTTCATGCAGCAAATTCGAATTCACTGGTACTGATATGTACGATGCAGCGAACAAATAACTCGCTGTCTTAGGTCTCAATAAAAATGCTCTTATTAAAAGCAAAATTACTTTGTTGAAAAAACTACATGATCATTTTTGTAGACCCTTTGGCCACTTCTTACTCGATGAAGCCACCCCCTGCCTTGAAAACAGCCTCAATTTGCCTTACTGCAGCTCATCTTGACGACCTCTCTTAATAGAGTGGTAAAAACCACCTTGATCCGCAATTCATCCTTGGTTGTGCATAGGGTTGGTTGGTGCTCCGTCCGACTGCACACCATAAAAAAAGTCCTTTGAATTGAGGACGGTGAAGTTGGGAGGCCATTCAACATTCTTCGTGCAGTCATATGATTCTGCGTGGCAGCTGTTGCTTCAAAGTTGTAGTAAGAATCACCTAACTCGCGTCAAACCTTCCTGACAAAACTTTCGATCACTTTAAATCACTTTAAATTACTGGAATCATGGTATCTAACGAGAATTGACCTTAGGACCGAGTGACTTTTTCATATTTCTGGGAGCTTAATCTCCACTGCTGATGCCATGACTGCACGTGTCCACAGTAGACACTCCTGATGGCCTGGTTCAATTTTTACTGGTTGGCGAGCCCCAGGACGTTCTAAAGAATACGGGTTATTTATCCGCAGCGTCCTGCAGTCATTTCCTTGAAGTGTTCACGAGCTTTTTAACGGCCCATTGCTCTCTTAATAGATGTTTGTATTACATGGAACATGGATGTTTGTTTGTATTACATACTCGTCAGTGAGATCCGTAATCGCTCACGTCTTTTCGAAAACATTTTCTTCCGCTCTAAATTGTTTAAAGAGAATTTGAAAGATTCTCTTTTTAATTGCCTGTAGCCAAAATTGTTGAAGAGTCTAATATACATCATTGTGAACTGTAAATGATTCTCCCTCTCGTATTTCGTACGATTCTCTGGCCCATTGAATTTGTATTCATCTCGTCCAATTGAAACGCTTCACTTTTTTAATTTCTCATAAAAAGTTGAGCTATTCAGTGCAGCTTGGGTAGACATTAATTTTCTTTTGGACTGTATTCCAATGAGAAGCGTCTTGCCTTGATATCACTGGCAGAAACAGTCAATTCTTACTTTTTGTTGTTGAACCTAAATCTCTGGAAACATTTTGAAATTCAAAATAAATTGAGCAATCAGATTAATGAGTTCATGTTCCAGCTACAGGACTCATCTCATTAATAATAACCTCAAGGCATCAGCCTTTAGAAGTAGTATAAATAATAAATTTCAATATTTTCAATTATTCAATTAATTCCGCATCTAATTCATCGATATTTCAATGAATCACTTGATAACCTGGGTTCTAATTCATTCATTTTTTGCTCAGGATATCAAATGAGAAATAGCGAAATACGACTTGAAATGGTCATGTGCTAACTCTATTTCAACTATAAAATTCTATATCATCTGGCTGCATAGATTGATCTTCATAACTATTTCTACCAGCAAATGTGTCGGATGTGCCACAGCGACAAAACTTCTAGCAATTCCTTTAAAAAAATGATCTTTCTTGCAAGCTCTCATGTGTTGGCTGTACAGCCAACGACAAAAGTACCTAAATTAAAATAGTTTCCGAGTCATGACGAGCCTGTTTCGGCCGCCACGCGTCACCTAAATCGGACAATTTTTAATTGCTCGAAAAAATTATCAGAGCGAAAAGAACGAAGCCCTGTGTCTTTTGATGTACGGTTTCCGCACGCTGATTTTCTGAACAAAAGCCTACAAGTCCAACCCGAAAGGCAAGTTCAAATAACTTTATTAAACTTAAAATCGAAGGGATACAGCAAGCATGATGTAATATTTTCTGTTGTTGCTAGTTAATGGCTCAAAAATATTTTAAACAGTAAGCTGGGCAAAAGGAATTCACTTTATACTGTGTTGATTGAGCTCTAAATTTATATAAATATGGAGATCAAAATTCAACGACTGGAAATAATTGTGCTACGCACTGCGTTTTGAAGCAACAGTAGAGAGATCGTTTTGAGTCAAGTAACTAATAAATTAGTTGAATTATAAAAACATCTTTAGTTTTGGGCTAAATGGTGGGCTAGATGACTTATTAATTACGAGTATTTCAACAGACACATAAATTTTTCAATTATGCTTTTGATGCAGATATATTTTCTGTCTGCAAAAGTGAGATAAGAAACTATTACATGTTACTATTTCAGAATGAAAACCACAACTCAGTTTCGTAATCAAAATTACCAGTGCAATGTCGTAAAAAAATAAAAACCATGTCTCGCTCGCTTCAAGATTTGGTTCCTTTAAAATTCCCAAATTTTCATGCCACAGCACCTAGAGCAATGATGAAGAGGTTGATTAATAACGACCTCTCTGCAATGTCCACGTCATTCTCATGACCTAATTCTTACACCGTCTAAACAATGGGAGGGGATACATCCTCTTATAGGGAGATATTCTATCTCCTAATGAAGAGTACTTCTCCCATAGTTGTAAGTCATCCTATCTCCTGAGAAGAAGTTTCGGGATGTTTGCCGGTAATCGATTTGAAGGCTTTCATTCATGAAATTTGGAAGCCTCATTCAAAAATTGGATTTACCACCACGAATATGCACAACTGCCGGGGCAGCATGAGTTCATGCTGCCGGGAAACTCCTCAATGCGTACGTACGTAAATAACATATTTTCCATAGATATCATACATCAACGCACGCAAGTCATTTGGCCATACACTTTCATTGGCAAATTCTCGAACTTGAAAGTGATGAAAGCCTTGAAGTCTGCACCTATGTAATCCCAGCATTGCAGATTCACAGACTTAATCCGGGTAACTGTTTGGTCTTTATGTATGCAAGTTCTCGTTCGTGAATTCACGAGCTTGATACCGCGGGATATTTGTCTTTACGAACGCAAATTCTTGGTAGCGTTTCCACGAATAAGACGCATTGAAGGGATCCAAGGGTCCAGTAACTCGAATGGAGAGCAGTTTCGTCCCTGCTGAAATGACAGCGTCTGCTGGAACAATCAGCTTACAAATGGTCGTCTCAGCGTCTGAAGGAGCTGTTTTCAACCAGTAGTTACAAGGCTACGAGACCTCCTGGTTTGTAGAGGAACTAGTGCTACAGAGAACATGCAACTGGTAGTCATAAGGATACAAAACTTCCTAGTTTGTGCCAAAACTAGTGCTACAGAGAAGATGCAACTAGTAGTCACAAGGCCTCCTGGCTTGTACAGGAACTAGGGCAACGAAAAACATGTAATTCAGGACAAAGAAGCACCGCCATACTTTGAAAATACAATTAGGAACTTGATTAAAAGTTCAAGAATAATTATGTACCAGCATTGTATTAAGCTCAAGTGCACGTAATGTTCCTGCACAGCCATGCACAGGGAAAAATTTAACTCGGATTCTTCGGAAAATTAGGACTAAAGCAAGTATACTAAGAAATTATCCTCTTGCATTTGAGCTGTACAACTACTGAAATTTTGTTCAAAGGCCCCAGCCTATGTTGCACAGTGAGAGCTGTGCAAAGGCAAAGTGTATTTTTTCAGTTTGTGTTTCGCAAAATTTGAAGCGTTAAACTACTGCAACTGAAGAGGTAAATTATCGTAACTAAAGCGGTAAATTATCGCAATTAAAGCGGTAAATTATCGCAACTAAAGCGGCAAATTATCGCAATTAAAGCGGTAAATTATCGCAACTAAAGCGGCAAATTATCACATCTAAAGCGGCAAATTATCGCATCTAAAGCGGTAAATTATCGCAACTGGAGCGATAAATTATCGTAACTGGAGCGGAAAATTATCGCAACCAAAGCGGTAAACTATCGCAACCAAAGCCGTAAATTATCGTAACTGAATTGTCGAGAATCAAATTATGATGGAGTAGTAATTAAGAACAAGCTAATTGCAGCAGATTGCGCTACTGAGTTTCTATTATCTCGTATAAACTTTCACATGGGGAAGTAATTACATAATAGCAATGAATACATAATAGGCTAGAATCCTATGCAAAATAATTATGTAATATTATAGCATGGATGCTGGTAGGGTCAATTTAGGGTAAAAATATCGAGGTCCGGTTATTTTTTAATGATTCCGAAACATATATAGACAGAGTGTCCCAAAAATATGTGCTCACGCTTTGACTGCCCATTACTAAAGGAAAACTATAATACGGGAAGAATATTGAAGTTTTCTTTTACGGCATTTCATTTTTTTGAATTCAATGTTTTTTCCCTTTAATTCAACTCGTTAGTCTTGCATCTATGGCAATAAATACTGCAATTAAAACAAAATGTATGAGTAATGGGCGGTCTAAAAGTGAGTATATTTTTTGGAGACACCCTGTATATATATATATATATATATATATATATATATATATATATATATATATATATATATATATATATATATATATATATATGTATATATATATATTATGTTTACACTTTGATGTATTTAACTAAGATGTACCGTCCAGATTGAATGTATCCACAGTTCACGACGTAGAGCCTCGTAATGCTGGTATTTTTAACGCAACTCTATAAGTCTTGTGAATGAGTCATGATGTCTGTTGAATTTTGTTAGTTGTTTACAGTATTGCAGTGACATATTGCAGTGACATGTTGCAGTGACATACTGCAGTGACATACTGCAGTGACATATTGCCGTGACATATTGTAGTGACATATTGCAGTGACATACTGCAGTGACATATTGCAGTGACATACTGCAGTGACATACTGCCGTGACATATTGCAGTGACATACTGCAGTGACATACTGCCGTGACATATTGCAGTGACATATTGCAGTGACATACTGCCGTGACATATTGCCGTGACATACTGCCGTGACATACTGCCGTGACGCACACCCGAACAGGGTCTCGATCATGGAATGAGTTTCACAGAAAGTCAAGAAATTAAATTCGTACCTGTGCATCAAGTGACAAATAAAAATACAAAAACACGCGATGATACATCTCTAACTATTGAACAAACACAAAATATTCTCTTTCAAAAAGCATATCTGACAATATAATGGCTCAATGTTTTACGGGTCAATGTGCTAGTCTCCAAGAAAAGTCAAAAAACAATGCATGCATAAAAATAAATATTTCAGACGCTGAAAAAATAACTCATGTAAAATTCCTCAAACGTACACACGAATTTAGTTCACAGTGAACCGCTGATCTGACTTCCAACTCAATACAATCAATACAATCAATACAATCAATACAATCAATACAACCAATACAACCAATACAATCAATACAATCAATACAATCAATACAACCAATACAATCAATACAACCAATACAACCAATACAATCAATACAATCAATACAATCAATACAATCAATACAACCAATACAATCCATACAATCAGTACAATCAATACAATCAATACAATCAATACAACCAATACAATCAATACAATCAATACAACCAATACAATCAATACAATCAATACAATCAATACACAATCAATACACAATCAATACAATCAATACAATCAATACAATCAATACAACCAATACAATCAATACAATCAATACAACCAATACAATCAATACAATCAATACAATCAATACACAATCAATACACAATCAATACAATCAATACAATCCATACAATCAATACAATCAAACAATCAATACAATCAATACAATTAATACAATCAATACAATCAATACAACCGATTCAATCAATAGAATCAATACAATCAATACAATCAAGTCAATCAATACACAATCAATAATATCAATATAATCAATACAATCAATACAATCAATACAATCAATACAATCAATACAATCAATATACACTCAAGACAATCAATACAATCAATGCAATCAATACACAATCAAGACAATCAATGAAATAAATATATAATCAATACAATCAATATACAACCAATACAATCAATACAATCCATATACAACCATTAGAATCAATACAATCAATACAATCAATACAAACAATACAATCAATACAATGAAGACAATCAATACACAATCAAGACAATCTATGCACAATCAAGACAAGCAATACACAATCAAGACAATCTATGCACAATCAAGACAAACAATACACAATCAAGACACTCAATACGCAATCAATATAATCAATACACAATCAAGACAATCGAGACAATCAATACAATCAAGACAATCAATACAATCAAGACAATCAATACACAATCAATACAATCAAGACAATCAATACAATCAAGACAATCAATACATTCATGAGCAAGATGCTCGATCACGTCTCCCAGCTACACAGTTCAAATTCGTCAAAGAAACCTGGATGTAATCTGGTCCAAGTCTCATTGGACATTCAAGGGAACTTTAAAACTGCTTCCTCAAGCGGAATTATCACGGAACGCTTGAGTGCAGATGGGAAAAAGGGAGCGGTCGCTGCCCCTGATGAATATGCAAGTGTTCGTATGAGCGGATTGTTTGCCTAAGCCGATCCTTGTTGTTCAGAGCCTTTGTTTGGGAGCCACTTTTTTAAGGCATGTTTCGTGTTTGCAACAATGAATTAACCTAGAGTGAGCACACAGTTTGCTGGTTCTAATGGATGTTGCAAGGTTTTATTTATTGAGCTACGAAATGGCTTCCATAATTAATAAGCAATGTATTTGCCCTCAAAACTAAGCGAACATTGCAATGGTCGAAGCATGCATGTTTAAATGTTAAAATACAAGCCTGAATATTACTTGTATTGACTGTAATTTCGGTAACGAATGAACAAGATTGTTTAACTAAACCACTGAAATGAGTTAGTGTGGAATTAGCAAATGAACTGCCAATTTATTTACCAAAAGTACGTTGAAAATAGAATAGAAAAAATTGTCAACGTTTTCACATGATGTAAATATACGAACAAAAGCAGACTCTTGAAGCACGTGCCTGAATAATAACTTCTGCATTCTGCTACTAGCAAAGTATTCAGAAAGTTTGTAGTCATCAATCCGTGAAAAAATTCAATTCATATTCGAGTGACTCACAAGGGCTACATTTACTTTTAAGAATCACTAATGATGCATGTATAATGTATTTTGAAATATGCAGAGGATCCCTTTTAAAAGATGTTCTCTCTCTTCGCTTGACAATGAATGCAGTGGTATGTAGTATTCATGCCTTAAAAGAGACGTGAAACGACTTCCATTAAACTTCAGAACGTTAGTATAATTAAAGAAACGCTTAGTTTCCTCTACGAGTCTAGTTTTCACATTCTAGTCAAAGTGCGATTACAATTTCGAAATGACAAAAAATTCGGAAAGTTACAAAATGAACTATACGAACATAAATCTCTTTTATTAAACCATATATTCGTAAGATTGCATTATTTTTATATACATAAACGTTTTTAAAAACCCAAACAATTTACAATTGATATATTACATCGAGTTTAACTACGCTCATAGAAATACTCAAAGCACTATGAAATCAGAATAATTTTTTTCATAAAACGTAACACTGTTAAAGTATTTTGCTTGAAAATGTTTTCCCACTTACGTGCTCTAAAAGTTCCTGCGCCAGAGGAAGTCGGTGAAGAGCTCAATTTTGTTAATTTTTGTGATGGAAGCAAATAAATGTAATCAAAAGGAAATATTATCATAGTTCGTAACTTTGTTTATGTATACAAGGGACATGAAAATTTGAGAAATTAATTGCAGTCACTTGGCCGCGCAGCATCAATTTGCTAAATGGATCGTCCAATATTTCTGTGAGTTTATTTAATTAAAATTGTACTCAATTATTCACAACTTAGTTTAGTTAAATTATCTAGTGCTACTCGTGTTCCCGTCTGTAAAATATAAGAATATAATTTTAAATGTTATCACGAGACAGGAATATTCTAAATACTGAATGTGAAGTGAGGCAGACAGTTGACGGTGGGTGTGGGAGTGTCTGACTGTGAAGTGAGGCAGACAGTTGACGGTGGGTGTGGGAGTGTCTGACTGTGAAGTGAGGCAGACAGTTGACGGTGGGTGTGGGAATGTAGTCCAGTCAAGAGAATAAAATGGGAATACGCTTTTGATCGTTCAATATTCATCCCACCCCGTTCATTAATGTCTTTTGATTCATTGAACTCTCATACATGCCTCGCCCTTAACATTAAAAGTCAGGTTTTCACGCTAAACAGTAGACTTCTTTGCAACTTTGATGTTCTGAAGCTTTAGTAACGAATGTTTGGCTTATCATTCATGATACGGACAATGTATAATTTAAAAAGGAATGAAAATTTTCGGTATGCATTTTATGTATAGAATTTTTCTTTAAAAATTTAATCTTTAATCACGATAGTATAACTGCGCTGAGCTGGTGTAAGTAGGTATATGTGTATTTCAAAAGTTTTATATATGTTACGCTCAATAATGGTTCAAAAATCAAAGGGTACTGAGATACGAGTGAAAGATAAATTAGATTTTTTGATTGCGACGATCAGATGGCAATGACATATACAGGGTGATCCATCAAATAGGGAACCGAAGTTTTGTTATTTTTATTAGTACCTGGAAAATCATTCAATGTTACTAAAACTTCGTTTTGTTTGAGTCACCTCGTATTCATCAGATGGTCGTTGTCACTTCTGTACACAAACACGAGTCGTCGAAAATAAAAAAGAATGGAATTGGCACCATTAATATTTTCTTGTAGCACATGAATAGGATAGGATTTTCGCATCACACTCTGATGAGTCATACTTCCTGTATAATTTTGATAAAAAATTGAGATTAGCACATTGATAATTAAAATGTGATCGTGAAAAAGATTCATTTGCTTTTGATAATAGATATCCCAAAGTCTTTGAATTTAAATTTTGACCTCATTAGACTGACTTTGGCGGCAGTTTCTTGGATCTGTCGAGTAAAACATCCGATGCAACTGATTCAATTCCATGAATTTTGCAACGCTTGCATTGACGACGTCCATGGAATGTTTACTAACAACGCTGTTTTAGCGTCCGAGTATCACATGAATATTTCTCACCGCACTCAGAATCATCAATATTAAATCCTAATACTTTTTTCTTAGTTAACAAAAGTTTTTAAACTCGCAACCGTTTGAAATGAAATTATCTCAATTAGCAGACACTAAACCATTGAAAAACGAGGTCGAACCCCAATTAAAACGGCACGTAGTATTAGTAATTTAGAATTGCTCCTTTTTTGTATTTCCTATGCGAAGGGTATAGGAAATACAAAAGGTATTTAACTGATAGCATCACTGCTTTGAGATCTGAAAAACAGCTGATATTTCCACATTGCACTTGTCAGTTCACAAATTTTCAGAATTCAAGTTCAAGTTTCATAAAGCTTGTCAACCACGCAAAGGTCGAAGTAAATCAAATAGAAGCATAAATGAAATATATACATTGTGAAGTCTTGCCCAGCACCAACACCATCTTGGTGCTTGGTTTAACCACTGCACCGCAGCACCCAACTAACAACACGAAAAATATAAATTGACCCTCGAATAAAAATGTAAAACTAATTATAAAAAACTTACGCATTGTTTGAATAACTCTTTATTAATGTTTGACAGGCTGTTGAACGTATATCGTTGTTGCTTCAGAGCTATAAAAGTACTTTCTTAGCCGTGAATTTTTGACTCCAGAGCCGTACATATACAGATACAGGTAGGATGCTCTCTGTACTGTATTTTTATTGAGTTCGTGATATCCATGCACCAAACAACGACAAATATCTCAAGCAATACGAGGGTTAATCTGAATGTACCTGAATTTATTTTATTCATCGTATACAAAACTAAACAACTTGACACGTGCTTGATCCTAAAAAGTACGAAAAAAATTGACCAAATAAAATCTTGCATTCATTATCTCTGCTCTTCATTGATCTTAAATGTAATTTTAAACAACTTTTGAGCAAAATATCAGGGAAATATAAATAAAATGAGTTATTGGTGATGTTCATCAGGAACAAGTGTGATCCACGCAGAAAAAACTTCAGCCTGTGTGCTAAACTTCAGAAAACAATAAAACATTCCTGAAGGCATGGAGCTGCATGGACTCATCTCCGGAGCTCCAATAAAAGTGAAACAAGAAAAAGAACCTTATGTGACGACCTGCTGGTCACTGAAGTTTAGGGCACATAAAGTACAGGATTCTATTGAAGGAGATATAGCCTGGCGTGCGTATTTTGCTTCGCTGCAATATAAACGAAAGCAAAGCATGGAATCTTTCGGAAAATTTGTGAAGATTTTGCACCGTCGAGTACTTTTTTTGGATATAATGAGGACTTAAATACATTAGTGAATTTTTCGGCTGATTTGTTTTCATTTAAAAAGCTTTTCAAATTTTGATTGAGGAGGAAAATTCTCAACAAAAAATTAACCAGTGGGATTCATGATCTTTTTAACTACAAACCGCTACTGAAGAAATATTTTATTGGTTACATCTTAAACCAGTAACTTCAACACGTTCCTGTTTAAAATTCCCAATACCGAGATATTTTCATTCAAAAATGCCAATGCCAATTAATTTTTCTTCGAAAATGGCAACTCTAACACGTTCTTGTTTCCAAAGCCCAAAGCAGAGATGTTTAATGTCGAAACCATCTGAAGATACGCCAGCAGCTACACAGATCATCAAGAGACGCTTTATCGAAAGTGTTTCGAATGTTTAGAATAGAATAGAATAGAATGAGGCTATAGGAACGAACCTTCTGGCCCATTCTTGGGTCGGATAATTACTTCGATAATTATTCGGTTGTTTACCCAAGTCCCATGCCGTATTTCTAGCCGCGCCAACCATGTCGGCAGCGGGATTCGAACCCGGGTCTTTCCGCTCGCGAGCAGATTCGCTCACCAATCGACCAAGCTGGTGATTCAATCGACCAAGCTGGTGATAGTAATAGATAGATAGATAGATTTGAAGTAACTAAACTTCTAAATTAGAGCTTCACAAGCGCATATAAAGCATGTTTTTGCACTGACTGCCAAATTCGTGATAACCTTGACTTTGGCAGCAACGACACTGTTATTTTCCTCTCCTTCCACTTTTACTGGGCCTCTTAGATTGAGAACGAGAAACTTAGAAAAACATGGTTGTGAATATCACTTATTTAGTAAGCAACCAGGACTAGGAAACCAATTTTTCCCTCATGGATGTAATTTGATTAAATGTTTCTACAAATATTAATGTACTTAAGTTATTCTGACACTGCTCAAGCTCTTTCCTATCTTGCTCATTATTCCAATGTTTGCCTGCTATGTGATTCATCTTGATGGCGCTTAAGGCATTTTGCGTGTGTCCCTACCATTATAACATTCATCTTATGATTTGTCCCTCTCAAGGGTCGAGATTGTGGCCGTTTAGTGTGGGACGTAATTCACTCTTCTACAAAATACGATTGCCAGTTCCCTCGCTTACAATGTTTAACCGTCATCGTCATAAAATCACAAGACCTGTTTGCTTAACAGAGAGAAAATTAAATTATTGGTTTAAATTGTGCGTATTACTCTCGTATTCTGCCATGTTTTCTATCCTTAATGAACTAAAAATAAGCTTCACTGACTTTTTAGTTTCGTTTTTCAAAAAATCTGGTACAAGTTCTCTGTTTTTATGTGACTAATTTACTATTTTTTAATTCCTATTTTCATAATTTCTAGTACAAATTCCTTGTTTTTATAGGAAGACCCTGTAGTTTGCACTGATGAGTCGTGGAGTTACACGAAATAGAATTAAAACCTTTACTCACACGAGTCCATCGTTCAGGACGTACACTCACCAACTCTCTTATTCTTAGAGAACACGAAATTTTAAAATGTTCAAATAAAAGACTTTCCTCAACACATTACATGTTTTACACAATATTCTTACCTTGCCCTGACGGTATAGTGTTTTTTAGGCACTTCTACCACGAAAATGATTTCCACACTCGATTCAAGACTAAAGAAAAAAGGGGCACTCTTGTGTTGAAATTGGGCTAAAACGAGAAAAGATTTGTGAGGCAAGTCAGGCAACATTGATCCTTGAATCGGATCATGGAAACAGAAGCCTCTTAAAGCGTTCCAATGCCCATCAACTGCAACCGAGCGACCACCTTGACGAGGTCTCGGCACTTCCGTGGGGTGGCTGGCAGAACACGCGGCGCTGGGAACGTTTTCGTTTCTAGTTCTACACCCACGTCAATTTTTCTTTTCTTTAAGATGCTTACACGATCTCTTTTATTGACAAGTCTTACTCACTGAGACTGTATAACTTGCGAACCGTAGAAGCCGTTCATGGAACTATGGTTGATTAAAAATAGAGCTCCTCTCTGGATTAAGATACAACTCTTGAGAACAACTAATGCAATAATTTATCATGCTTCCAGGATTCTCATAGTAATACTACAATATTTACGTAAGCTATCACAATGTCACATCAAACTAACATACCAGTTCAGGCCTGGCTGTTGAAATGTCGCAGGTTTATACCAGAAATACCGTGGGGCCGTTAGAGATTAGTGTAAATTGTCGTTAGAGACGCGAATTACACTCGCATTCACTTGATAGCAGATACGATGACTCCTGCTATTTGGCGGACTGTTTTCACTGCGCAGCACGACACCAACACCAAGCAAAGCCTCAATCAGCTTTGACTAAGCACACAGTAAAGCTTAGTTGATGTATGAGTGTTTGGCTGTGCGTGTACCTCTTCTTGTTTGATGCCTTGCCGTTCTGCTGACAATATTCTTCATGTATCTGTAATGTTACCTTACTGAATTTTTGAGCATAAAAAGATAATTTTTTTTGCTTGGAATTACGAGGGCAGATTTTGCTTGTTCGTTGAGTTTTGTCGAGCTTGAAAGTAAAAATTTGGGTTTAGCTAAATGCGTTTTTTCCTCGACCTTAAGAAAATATTTCAGTGTGGAAAAAATGCTTGAATTTGTGGCTAGCTCTTAGAATAAAATTACAAATATTACTTATGAAAGAAACTTTTATGCGTAGAAGCTTAAAATAGAATATTCAATTCCTTCAATCATGCAAATTTCGAAATTTGCTCCTTTTGAATGAATAAATTATTTTACATTATCGTTCTTCTACAGCAGGAGTACCACAATACCATCGAGGTTGAGTAAATCTATTCTCAATCGTACGTCATATTCTTACTGCAGCCATTCCTCTCCATGCGTGCTGATGTTTACCCTCCATATCAATTAAACAAGCTCTTGTAACGCGTCAAAGATTTCTCTAAAACGTCGAAAGTGCTTATTCTTCTGCTGGGAAGAGGATAGCCTGCAATTTAACTTCTCACCCTATCTTAATAACTTTGGTAATTCTTCATTCGATAATGGGAACTTCACCCAGTCTGAATACGCACCAAAAGTTGGCAGAGGAGGAACTCTGAAACCTCATAATTCACTTCATGTTGCATGTATATTTTATGTTCGCCTCCTAGGCCCGTTGATGATCATACCAGCGTCGTAGAGTATGCCCCAAACTCCTACTTATTTTCGCTCTAATTCAGTTCTGGATCCCTGAATATGCATCTCGTCCCGCATTTGCTGCGACGGTCATAAGCGCAGTCACAGACGTGGAGTCAAAGCAGGGACTTCATAATCTAGCTTCCACAATTTATTTTCGACCTTAACATAAATTTCCCTTTGAGGGCGTGCCAAATTTATGCATAAGCGTAATTTGTGGCCGAAGAAGGCCAGACAAAATATTCTGGAGCTGCAAGGCTAATACGAAACCCGTAAGTTAGGATGGAGAGCACACGTGTACATATATCAGAGAACTTCTTTGATGCTCGCTTTTTCAATTCTATCTGAGCGGCTTGCAGCTCCGGCGCTTGCGATAGACAACTAGAGTATTGATAGGCCCTGGAAACCCAGATCCGCCTCTGTCTTTCCCTACGTTCCGAGGTAAATTTTATCAAAGAAACCCTGAAGGAAGATGTCGTTCAAAGTTTAAATTGTTCTGCAAGAGGGAACGGTCGGTCTGAGCAACGGCTTTCTTTGATGCGCCTTATAGGCCATTTCGGTGTCATTATTCTGACGGAAGAAATTCTCGTGACGCCAACATGGTGATTCGGCACCATGAACGATGCCCCTACAACATGTTCTTGCAATTAAACAAGTAGAAAGAGACGAACTATCAACAAAGTTTTATGAAGGTGTTTACGGACCAAATGTCAAAGTTTCAAACTTAAGATGCACTGTCACAATGACAATGTTTCAAAGTAAACTTGTGGTGTTGTAATGGCATTGTTTCAAAGCAAACTTGTGGTTTTGTAATGGCATTGTTTCAAAGTAAACTTGTGGTGTTGTAATGGCGTTGTTTCAAAGCAAACTTGTGGTGTTGTTATGGCATTGTTTCAAAGTAAACTTGTGGTGTTGCAATGAAAATGTTGCAAAGTCAACAAGCAATGTTGCCATGGGAAAGTTTACCTAAGTTAACACGCAATACTACAATGTTTGAAGTAATATTATAATGTTAATCTGTTTCTTATGTGAACAAGTCTTCATTTCGATACTTCGTCTTAATATGTCAATAGCATCGGGAATATGTTTAAATATTTAGCATGTCTTAGGATTTCCAATATTTGTATTACATAAATCATTTAATCCTAAGAGGAAGAACTACACGATTTAGGAGTATTAGTCTGTCAGTTTTGTGTAGAATTTTTCGAGCGCGTAAACTTAGTCTGATTTCAATATTTCAGCAGGCTTACATAATGTACTCTATGACGTTAGGAATACATTTTCAAAGCCAGTATTACAAGTGACAGACAGTTTGTATTATGCCCGTTATTTTTACAATGAACTCTTCACTGATATTGAGCTACTCTTAACATGCAAATAGAAACTTTAATTTATTTCTGCGAAGCTTCGTGCTCTTCAAGAGAAAAGCAGTCAAAACAAGCGTGTTGAAGGCTTCCTATTTCGTAGTTGAAACTTTAATTACTGGAGTACAAAAAACGCAGCTCATCTTCCATGATTCTGTAAAATTGTGTTGCAAAAGAGTTTATTTGAGAAACTAATGGTATCTAACAAAATTGCTGCTCAATTTGTTTGAAATCATAGTCTATATATGTAGGATATTCCGCCTAATATGATTTATTTTACAAAAAGTCCAATATTTTTTCTAGACCTTATTGCAAAAATTGACCATTATCGTGCCTAATTACAGTGGAGTTATTCAATTAAGTGTATACGTTATTTTATTGTAAGTATCAACCCATGTACTATCACTGAGGCAATCAGAGAAATCGAAATGTCACGATCAGAATTCCGTTGTTTTGTAAATTTCTTCGTAAATACTTGAATTTAGCATATATTTTAGGTTATCAATAACAGTTCATGTAGTCAATGAAAATGAGATGAAAGCACGACGGAAAATAAAGTCAAAACTTCAAGTTAACATAACAAAGTGGTAGCAAGAACTGCAATGCTACATCCTGTTTTAAATAAGGTAGTATAATCTTCACCCAATTCTCGTTTCAACCATTGCTCACAGTTACTTTGTGTGTGTGTTGTTTATAGTCTATCTATCCTGCTTTAAATAAAGTGGTATAATCATCACCCTATTCTCGTTTCAACCATTGCTCACAGTTACTTTGTGTGTGTGTTGTTTATAGTCTATCTATCCTGCTTTAAATAAAGTAGTATAATCATCACCCTATTCTCGTTTCAACCATTGCGCACAGTTACTTTGTGTGTGTTATTTCTAGTCTATTTATTCATCACTCCAACATAAGAAGTAAGCTTGGGAAATAGTTTAGTTAGATCATAAGCAAATTAAGTTCGAGTATTCACGTCTAGTAGTCTGATTTACTGATCTTCATTTACATTCATTAAGCAGTAAACTGGTCTTTAAAATAGCGCAACCTGCAAGTTTTAATTTCCCTTGTTTCACTATACAACGTAGCCATTCATTTTTAGCGAAGTCAGTCGTTATGTTTTCACAGAAGTAGTCATTTTGTATCTATAGAAGTACTCATTTTGTTTCTACAAAAGAAGCCATTCTTTTTCGACTTTTAATAATGATTTTTGTACTTGTAGAGTTCCATGTGTGGATGAGGACAAAAAGAGTAGGGTGCAAAGTATAGTTGAGGATGTTTTAAAATTAGATTCCATAAAAAAAGTCTGATGCACAGTTGTGGGCAACGCGGATTTTGATCGCAAAATTTGAATTCGGTAGGAAAATATAATCTGATTTTTTTTTCTTGTCAGTTCTGCCGTCCACCAAAATTTTTTCGAATGATAGACAGAAGGGACTTGTTATTTGAATATCGATCGTGCATAAACTTTAAATCTCAAAAATGGCCTCACATTTATGAGCTTTTTGTTTCTTTCTTTGAATGCGATCGTGCTTTGAAACTATTTATTTCTTTTCCACTGCCCAGTGAGGGTTAGTATGAGTACTTAATTAGAAATATTTATTGTTAAGTATACACATCAACAGTAAATTAGAAAATTCGTTCCATTTTTCAGCCAAGGTATTCATACGGGGCTTGACGCCCAGATGTGAATTACATTTAAGAAATTCATCATTTTGAATTAGCGCGTCAAAGAACTAATTTGGTTTGAAGATGTGATCCCAAATATTTACTTGACTCTTTTATTCACATTCGCTGAGTCTCAGCTCATGTTGTTATGTAGTACCGACTTTGACTTTGTTGTACAAGGTAAAAGCCACGAATGAATGGCCTACTTTAGTACAACGCTAAATTTTTTTGAAACTGATTCACTTCCACAAACCTCCTAAGAAAAGTGATAAATGTGAAGCACCTTTTTTCATTATGGTTTCAATTGTGATTTCTTCACTAAATGAAAGCTGCACCGAAGATATGTTATTTATTTCATCCAGTGCGTGTGCCACTTTAACATAGCAACTACAATCACTGAGTGAGAAATGGAACAGCCAATCCATCGCTAATGGAAAGTTTCTCTTACGAGTTCTTCAATCTTTGCAGCTGTGGAGCTTTCTGTCAGGACCCGGGCATTATCTTTGATAAGTGGCCGGGGGAGGAGACACTGAGGGTCTTTAATTCACTGCCAAGAGCTTGAGCTGTGTTACAATTTATCATGCAGTGTTCCTCAAGCGTCAATGCCAGGTCAGTTGGTTACGTTCACTTTACTTGTGCATCAATCCTAAAAATTACAACATGCTCCCAATTAAAATAATCATCACCTAGTAAACTGCTCTTTTTCAGAAACTTTTACCACTCCATAGTCTGACATGATGGCTGCCTACTCGTAGAACTGGCACTCCTGTATGAAAGTTCTCTATAACAAACCTACACCGCCGCGTTATAGAGGACTATAATAACGCGGTATTCAATTGACAGCTGCCAAAAAATTTGTTTCTTTTACTGTCATTGTTCCAGCATACGTTCAACTTGCATGTACGCTTAATGAATAGAAATGTTTCCAAAGTGTGTGTTCCTTCGTGCTATCTTTTTCGTCATGTAAATCGACGACCGTGTATAATTAAACGAATACATTTTTCTGTCAGTCAACCATAGTAAGAATAATTTACTCTTTTTTGCCATTTATCTTCAAGGCCATTCGCTTCTTCTGGTTGCAGAGTTTTCAGCTTGACACGATTTCAACTCGTTCCTTAACTTAACTAGTGAATTCGAATTAAAAATCTCATCTTCTCTACAAAAGGGCGTACATTGCAATTATACTCTTAACGAAATCTTGCGTAAGTTCTTCCCTCATTAATTGTGATTTCAAGCACAAAGGAAATGCTCACCCCAAGAAGCTGTGCTCGCTGCAGTGGAAGTGAACATCATTTGATTTTTTCCTTTTTTTCATTTTATACCCGTTTTTTACAGAGATTATTGATGTTCTTATGAGCTTTTTTTCTGCCTTTTTAACGGTACGTTTACTGTTAATCCTATTATACTAAAGCCTTATCAATACATCCTCTCAGAACTTTGTAACCTTGATAATTCTATTGATGTTATTCTCTTCTTAATAACTATTAATATTTCTACTGTTACAAATTCACGACAGCCATCATCAAATATTATTTCCCAAACGTAAGAACAATTTCTATTTCACCATGCAAGCACAGAGGGCTCATTATTTTTAAACGCTCTTCCTTCATCTTCACAATCTTGGTGGGACATGCCAATGAATGGCCTACTTAGGAACGAGCTAATATTCCTAGGAGTTTTCTCTGCAGCTTTGCATTCGGAAGAACAGTTTTCAAGTAACACAGAGTAGAGAGCGTCGGCTGCAGCTGCACTAAGTGAATCTTTGGGTAGTCTCGCGCGAGCATTGATGTCGAGCCGTGGCTTTTATTGCAGTGGCGGGGAAGAATCGTCATCTTGTCTCTGGTCGGTGCAGTGTGGCTCTTTGAAGGCCAATAACCGAGCCACTAGCGCCACTTTTTTTCAGTCTCCCTTATTGAGGAATTGAGCCTCCTTCTGAAGCTGCTGAATGCTGCTGCTGACTGCTGAGTGCTGCTGCTGAGTGCTGCTGCTGACTGCTGAATGCTGCTGCTACTACTGACTGCTGAATGCTGCTGCTACTGACTGCTGAATGC
>VCRD01000599.1:107164-153807 GCA_006783055.1 Trinorchestia longiramus | reverse complement strand
CTGGTTACATGGTATATTGTGATATTCATGGTTAGCTATATAATACAACAACTTTATCATTGTTACATTTTTCTACGATGGAATTAAGAATAATTTCATTAAGCGACAGATTCAGGAGCACGTGACAAAGGAAATTTTGAACATTGCTCCAAAGATAATTGTTATTAAGTTATTTTCTATTATTTTATGGCTTGAATTTTGAATTCCTATTTATTAGCGACGAACTGAACAATAATGCCCAACTTATGTTAATGAATTAAAATAAAAAGTTTTGTAGGTTTACTTCTACACTGGACAGATTTTTATCCTTAGATAGGAAATTTGCTCACCCTTTTTACAAAAGCCTAAATGCCAAATAAATCCTTTATTAATTATACGTCCTGCTAAATATTTTGGATAAAAATGAGAACTTATCCAACAATATGCATTTTGCGATTTCAAACGATTATTCCACCATCAATAATATACTTTTTTACTCCTCTGGAAGTATCACTCGCTTGTCAACACTTTGTTTAGTTGCCTTCCGCCGATACTCGTATCATGAACCGTGTACTTTCATATGGGTAACTTGATTGCTCCTATCAAGTGCACAAAAAATGTTTCGCAGTTGTTTGAAGAAAAGGTAATTTTGAAAAATGCGCGAGCGTTTACGGGCACCTGATACTTCCTACTTTAGCGATCAGATTGCACACAAACTTTTCCCATCCTCTGGAATTATAGAGTTTATCTGCATTATTACGGCCTAAAAAAGTGGTTAACGTTCACTTGCATCATTAAGGTCAAGAAAGGAATTTTGCTAAACTAATGTAATATTGGGATTCAACTTCAGAATATCATAAGCGGAAGCCCCTTGACAAAAATAAGAACATTTGATGCTTATTTTAAAACTAGAGTTCTACCTGCATCTTCTCACAGTTTTGCACATCTCCAGCGAGTGGCTTCGCTTTTAATTCAAGCTGATAGATATTATATCACACATCATTTCCAGCAATAATTTTTCATTCAGAGTAAGCATGGAAGCCACGGTGAAAACACGTTTGGTTTCATAGTATAAGCATTGCAAAATCTGGGCTAAATTTCAGATGAAGAGTCCCGGAATACATGATATCAGTTTCCAAAACTTAGTATAGATTAAATCTAAGTTACTAAAGAGGATACAAAATTCCCGATGGATACTTCGACTGCTTTGCGAATTTTCGTAAGAACTTCTACTTCAAACCCATTAAAACTTCTTACTTTGCTTCAGCTCAAAGAACGACACATCATTGATGTTATTGTACTCCGTTGATCAGAAGTTACATTTAATTCCTAACCTTAAATTACTTACGTTAACATTATCCAGTTACGAGGTGGTTTTCAAGTGAAACTCAATCCCATGTTCACCGTAAGCTATTTTCACAAAGAAAAAGTTTTTTATCGACCACGTCCGCAGGACGGAGTCCATGCACCTCCTCATAGAATAAAAGTTTAGAGCGGCTAATTTTGGCAGCACTAGCCCGCAGCACTTGACTTTATCCTCCCACGGCCACAATAATGCTGGTCAAGACACTCAAACTTTCCCTGGCGCTGTGCTAAATTCCATACTTCCCTTCGAGTTAGTCATGTTAACTTCAGCCATGATTTGTGGCTGCAATTTTTATAGTGGCCATTTCACGTGGGCTCCTGATTAGCCGAGTCCTCACCGCGCTTTTTTCTTCACTTGAACTTTTCTTGTGTTACTTGCGATTTTTTTTTCATGTTAAACGCTTCAGTTTTGTTCTTTTATTCTCTTTAAACAGGTTCAAGTCGGTTCTCATATGGCTCAATAAACGTTGGTCACTTACTATGTGTTCATACATTTGAGGTTATTAAAGGCTCCTCGTACTAGTGAGTTAAGGGCAAAGTAGAACTATTTATTGGCATCTGGTTCAAAGATAATGTTCATCTTTTAGTGTCTTATGCATTAATATTGTTATTATTACTATTATTCTATTCCTGGTTCAACCACCGCAACCGCAACAAAAGCGATCTCAGCGGTGATACACGGTATCAGGAGGTAGTCATTTAAGTTTTAGGGTCACGCATGTTTAAGGAAATAGGAACAAGTATCAAAGTTATCAGGATGGTGTCATAGCTGGTAGCCACATTTCATGTAGCGCAAGGGATAAGCCCTAAGATTTCAACGTCCCACCCACGCTGACGACTCATCCGACATCACAGAGGCTCACTCGGCCGCGTTTCAGTCATGTTCGTCCGCATAAGATAGGTGCTTTATACATCAATTAAGACTACTGCACTAACACAGATTTCGTTTCAGAATTTCTCTAGTCTGTTAAATCAAGAACTACTTAAAACTCCACTTCGTCTTA
The DNA here is from genome assembly GCA_006783055.1 of Trinorchestia longiramus. NCBI lineage: Eukaryota > Metazoa > Arthropoda > Malacostraca > Amphipoda > Talitridae > Trinorchestia > Trinorchestia longiramus. The sequence continues at coordinate 151,459 of VCRD01000599.1, read as the reverse complement.
CTTATATGCTTCGAAAAAGTTGCTAGGCATCCCCGTCATGGTTAGTTAACGCAACAGGCGTTCACACGCTGCACGGAGTGGCTGCACACTCACGCTGCAGAGAGTGGCAGCACACTCACACTGCCCACAGGGAGCCCACTTGCCTCAACAAGTGGGCAACTGGTGTAGTTAATTAGACAACACCCACTACACGCCAGTAGACGCAACACAAAACAAAAATCTACCCGCACTTTGTTAATAATTCTTGCAACCAAAATTAAGCCACAGGCGATCTCATAACTGAGGAGTAAAAGATTGAAGGCGTTTCATAATCTATCGTGCTGGGTAATTTCCCGTTTAGGTTTTGCCGTCAATGTATAAAATTATAACGACCAACTTTGCCCTTATCACAATGTGGTCAAAAATTGGGCCCGACGGCACAAGAAAAATGCCTCACCCATATTGCCAGGCATAAATTAGTTAGCTCTCTGTCGGACCTGAGCTTATAACATTACTTCATCTCTAAGAAGATTTAGTCCCTAGTGTCCTGACTGAAGTAATTAAAAGAAATCTAATGAGCATGTCAGGGCGAGCGGCTTCAAGCTCCAAGCTTGCATGCTCGGAGCGTCTTATAAGGGCTTTGTTACAAGCCATGCTACTCGACCAATAATGTGATTGATTTTTAAAACATTTCAAGTAGAGTAATTATTTTGGTTAGGTTAGTTTGGAACTCGTGTCTCCAGACATTTATTTATGCTTTAATTTAAGAAACATTTCATGTCGAATGTACATTTTTTATTGAGTTCATTTTTAACTGGAGTTTGACGTTTAATTATTGTTTTTCAGTAACATTGCGCCCTGCTTTACCTCAGTTCACTAGACTACAAGGCTTGAAATGCGAGTGTCTCTTTCTTCACACTTTCCTCAGAGTAATTCAGACACAGTAAGTTCACGCCACTGTACATAAAAAACACCATTGTAGTGATAAAACTCTCGTAAAAGATCGTTCTTCTGAAAGTCAGCAAGAAAGCTGCAACAATCTCAACAGTCGTGCTCGGAAATAAACAACCCTGTGTGAAAAATTAAGTCATAGGTTTCGAGAAAAACTTTTATGCTCCGTTTCAAATCGCAAAAATAGCATGCATAGACTTGAATATTAAAAACTTTCCCCTAGTTCAGAAAGCCAAGATTGACGTTGTTGTTTGTGATTTTGAAATTATTGTATTAATTTCTCTTAATTATAGTAATGGGTGCTTGTTTTAGGGACTTGTTTTCATGAAAGCATTGCATTTAATCAGCTTTAATTTCAGCTTTCATCTGCCTTACGTTAACTGTGTTCTAGTTTCTTATAATTAATTAATTCATATTTTTTCCACATTGAACACTTTTTTCTGTAAATTTGGTTCGAGTTACAACTGGAGGTAGTAAATATTGCACACAGAAATTTTTAATTAAATGTACTCTCAAAATTTTGAGGGAAACTTGTCATTCAAATAATAATTGTACGCAGAGGCGTCATGAAGCAACATGCATAGAAAACAAAGAAAAGTTTGGCTTAAATTTTTTATAACATATTTTTTTGAAAATTTTGGACTGAAAAAAGTGTTCATACGATTCAAATTAAGAGAATTTATATTTTAAAATTCTTAAATTGCTTTTAGCTTCAAGATTGTTTGAATAGAATGTTCTAAATTCTTGCAATAGTGTAATCAGTATTATTTTCGACCAAAAAATTTGAAAACTAAATATTCTGCAATAGCACTTAGTAAGGTTATCATCTGAGCAGAAGGTAAAAAACTAACTAATTTGCAAAAAAGAACTGATTGGCACACTATGGGAAAAAGTCAGAAAATTTAAGTATTCCATACAACCATTGACCCATTTATTGTAGGGTATAAAAGGATAAACACGTGTTGAAAACCATAGAACATCTAGTACTTCAAGCGAGATTTCTCTCAGATATTCGAGAAAATTGCTACGCCAAGTTAAACAAGATGCAGTGATTGCTCATAAAAAGTTGTAAACAGATCTACGTTCTTTAGAAATCTGTGATACTACGAGTAAGCGAACAGTAGGTATTGAAATTCCTAAGAACAATCTAAAGTCGTGTTCAGCTGAGAAAACTCTACTGCCATTGAAAAGCCTCAAAAATGCTCGTTTGGAATTTGTTTTGAACATATGGATAAGCAAGAATCATTCTGGAAAAGAGTTTTGTGGGTCAATGAAACGAAAATTGAGTCATTTGTACTTTTTATTCCACAAAATAATGTATAGAGAAAAGACGACTCTGTCTTTAAACCGAAGAACACAATTCCAACGGTGGAATTTAATCGTGGATGCACAATAGTTTGGAAAGTTTCTGTGCAAAAAAGCAATGGAAATATATCAGCAATAGGTGGTAGAATGAACTCCACAGCATATCAAGAAGTTTTGAAAACAAATTTGTTAGTTTCTGTTGAAAATCATGAGCTTGATAAGGACTGGATTTTCCAACAAGATAATGATTTTAAGCACAATGGTGAATTTATGGCACTATTTGAAAATATAGATCCAATTGCGAGTTCCAACAAATATCTCGGATCTTAAGAACATGTGCAAAAAAGAAAAGAATAAAATATCAATAACAATTTATAAAATATTAAATGAGAATTACAATAAGATATTGGCTGTGTTGAAATGAATAATAGCTATACTACAATATATTATATGATATTCATGTATTATTTCTTGTTCTGTACTAATATTTTTTGACAAATAACAATCAAAAAATATATTTACATTCTTTTATGTAGCAGCTTTATTTGTTTTCTATGCACCTGTATACAATTACTTCATGAGAAACAACTTTTTGATTAATGTGAAGTACATGAAATTAAAATTTTTTTGGTATACGAATATTTGTTTCCCTCCTCTGTAATTATTCCTCACTTGATATCGCTCCATTAATTTGGACGCCTTTCAGCCTCAAGCTCACAAAGAATAGACCTAACAATATACAACTCCGCTCTTTGCTGAGAATCCCCTATCAGTAGTGAAACAACATTTTCTCTCTAATATTTTCGTCTTTTGAATACTCAACTCCTGAATAACTTTCTGTGAAAATACATTTCTCTACATTATTTGATCATTTCGAAGACATTTCTCTAAGCAAATTGTGAATAATAAGTTTACGAAATTTTCAGTTTCTCTTTGATCAGATGATCATAAAAACATGAGTTTTATCTTATTTTATTATATCATATCAAATGTTAACTCCGTGGTGTTTTCAAAATGATATTTCCAGAGCTCAACTCTGCAATACTGCATGAGGATATTTTTCTGGCTTCTGTTTTCCTCCACGATAAAATTTCTTTCCCCGCCTTCTTCTATAACAAAATGTATGGTTATCCGTTGCTTCAGAAGGGCTCAAATTGCATAGTCCATCAAGCAATTATAATCATTTTAAATATATTCTCATTTATGTGCATGTAGCGTTTTTTCATGCAACTCTCGAACTATTTTCGCATATTGCTCCTAGTGTAAGACATTGCGTTGTTTTACTAAAACTGTCCCATGCCTCAAAAAATCTCTTAGAGTCACACGTTTCAAAACAATGTGTCACATTCTTGTTTCGAAGACATGTTCTTTTGGTGTCTAGAAGAATGGTCCTCTGTATCAATTACTTTAGCGTTTTATTTAATCTTGCAGTTCATTCATTGATGTTAACTTTATGTAAAGGTTCTGCGAAACGATATTTGGAAACGTTTATATTTTCGGTTTTGTGTTCGTTGTAGTACCCAATTTTTCCAACGAAGTGAAAAATCTGAAATAGCGTTAGCATGTCTGTCCAAAAAATCTCATTATTGAACTACTTGAAAGTACACTGGGAAGTCTTCGCTGTACTTCATGAAGTATTTTTGTCGTGCTTATTTTTGCACGTGACAGAAATTTGCAAAAATTGATAATATCGCCTAACATCTACCCCCACAACAGATTCCTGTAATGAACTTTTCTGATACCACTCCAAGCAGCATTACTTTGGAAATATATACAGTGCCGTCCAAAATTAAGGAACACGTATTAAAACGTCCAAATCTTCAGAAAATGTGAATAATTTTTTTTTAATTTTCCCTGAATACAGTTTTTTATATTTCTATTTTTTAGGTTGCCTAAATAACACCAACATAGTTATTTACCATTCTATTACTTTTTGAGTGTCCAAAATTATGGGCCAAAATAACATTTTTACCTAAACGTGATTTCAAAATAGATCACAGATAGTTTTATATTATTTAGTACTGCGACCTTTGTTTTCAGTCACCGCGTCGCATCTACGACGCGGGATTTTACCAAATCTTGCCATCGAGCAACTGTAATCTTGGCCCATTTCTGTTGTAATTTTAGCCGCAAATTTCCAACTGTTGTTGGATTTCTTGCCATAATATTTTGTCCAAGAGTCTTTCATCGGTTTTTATTGGATTCTTGTCGGAACTCTGAGGAGGTCAGTCCATAACCTCTACTCCTTGATCCTTAAGATAGCCCATATAAGCTTTACCTTGTGGCATGAAGCATTATCCTGCAATTCTATAATTCTGCAAAACTCGTACAGCATGTTGTTCTAACACATTCTTGTGAACAGCGGCATTAAGTCTAGTGTTTAAACGCACAAGAGGTGATATACCCTGGCCTGATATCATACCGAAAACCATAACCCTTCCTACATCAAGCTTTACAGTTTTCTTTATAGAACTTGATTTCAAACTTTCACAAACTTTTTTCTTCAAACTGTTTACCATTGCTACCAAATAAATTGAATTTAGATTCATCACTGAAAATAGAAATTGATTCACATGATCAAAAAAAAATTCAAAAAATTTATTCACATATTTTGGTTTGGAAGTTTCGATATTTATTCCTTAATTTTGGATGGCAACCGCAATGTCATCCAAACACGAGGCAACCTTAGGAGGACTTCAGAAATCCAACATATCCTTGAGAATCACTGAGTATCCAAGGTACGCTGAAAGACCATCTACTGTAGCTCACCCACCTCACGACTCTGGCTGTATATAGAATCAAAGCTATTTTAACTTTCCTCATAAATAGTGAGCTAATTCAATTTCCAAGTAAATTGGGAGAAGAGGTGCGTATTTGACCGAAACAAATGTAGGTAGTTCATAAATCTCTGGCGCAGTTTAAAACTGTTGTAAAATTGGTGTCTTTAGGAGATGTTCGGTTCGCTGAACGCAAAGTTCTCAGACCTCATGCGCCCAAATTTATCTTAATTGTCAACAATATATATTAAAATATTTTACAATAGACTTTCATTCGCAATTTTTCACAAGAAATTCAGCTTAATGATGGGCTTTAACTTGTCTTGACAACAGACATCTTGCAAAGCGAGAGAACTGCGAAGCGTGTTCTTATTTTGTTGTTGCTTTAGAAGATCTCCCTTTGTTGTGAAAGTTAAACATGCATGACGCGTAGTTTGGCCATCTCATGAGAGCTGTGTGGATGATGAAGCTGCGTGTCGCTGTGTGTGTTCTCTGCAGAAGTTAAGGCCAATATAAATGATACCAGCAGAGAGATGCACTATAAGAGTCGCTGTTGCTATAACGGTGTGTGTTATTTAAAAAGTCTTTTTTATTTTTCTCACTCACTAGGAATTTTTTCTACTAAGGAATGGTTTATTCTTTTTTCAAGCACTTTTGAGCAAATTGTTCAAATGTCACTAGGCTTGAAATGATTGGTTCACAAACGAACGGTCGCGTGAAAAGCACAACGATTGTTGAAATCAGACTAGTTAGTCATTAAGATTTACAACGACATTCTACTTCGGGTGCTTATTTCTTCCTTAAATTCATTCCTGTCAACTCCGATTACATTCAGATTTGATGAGCTACAAAAATTTGTTATATTATATCCAATTCCCTAATTTCGTCGACAAATTCCATTCAATTTTACAGCGTTAGTGATTGCAGTCAGAATCGACTGCAGTTTTTCTTGCATTTTATTTGACCGTCAGCCGTAAGGTAGAAGGCCACTTCTATAAATAAAGCGTGGTGTTTTTCGACGTTTTTCGTGCTTTCTAAATGTTGGTTGCAGATCATTGCAAGTAATGGGTTGCCTCATTAAACTAACTTGAGTTCGAGAAGGTTCAAAGTTTGTAGGTGGTTTAATTTAGAGTAAATGTGTTTCTGGTGCTTTGGTATGGTTTCAGAAAAAATATCGATAAGTTGGAAAAAATCAAGGTGAACAGATGAGCATGATGGAATCGCAAAATTGGAATCGAAGAAACCGAACAAACAAATGTAACTAATTTCATTTTATAGACTTTTGCTACCTATACCTAAATGCCGTCACATTTACTAAATGAAACAGCAGAACCAAGAATAATACAGGCTTCCGGAAACGCAAATTTTAATGCGTCGAAGTCGACTGCGTTTTCGTAAATGTATTGTACCATACATCGAGTTCTCTAACATCCCGTTTATTTTTATGTACCGCAAAGTTCTCACTAAACCCGGACTTTGTGGCTTACCAAGTATAGAAGGGGAAGGTAATCCTGCAAGTTGAAGAGGTTCATCCCCTGATAAAATATTCAGGCTCATCGAAGAAGCACACTTAACGCAAGTGGCGTGACTAAACGCAACCTAACGGAAAATTATTTTTATTGTGATCTGACATTGCTGTATTTTCTTTCTTATAAGCACTGTGTTATTGCTTAAAATTTTGAGAATGACATGGTTACCTAGAAAGCTCATACACAAGTCCCTTTTGCCTTGACACAACCTGGTAAAACACTTTGTATGTTGCGACTGTGTATGCAGCGAAGAAAGAGCTTATCTATGATCCTCAGGGTGCTTTGATAGTTGAGGGGTTTATACTACGGAAGGTACCTATAATACTTGTGGTAATTATATTACTTGGTGGTATTTTGGAGATGAAAACAATAACTAGGAAGTGATTGAGATCAAGAAGCACAACTTTTTGTGTATTCTTTTAACGAGGGAGAGTTAGGTTTGTAATTTACCTCTGACTGAAGAAGACGCTTACGGGCGATATAAAACGTAGTGTTTCAGTAGTTTGTTCCAAATATTCAACTTCATTCAAATGACCCGCTCAGCTTCAACAAGGGCTCTCACATCAGAAGTATTTACTCGTACTCTTTCATAGCATTCTGAAACTTTCATTGAGCAGTTTACTGGTTGCATATGAAATTCAATCTTTAACACGCTTAGCTCATTCATGTACTTCAATTATAGGTTAAATTTGAAATAGTTTTGACATGCCTCATGATTTTATAACAAAATATTTACAATAATTTCACACACGAACATATTTACTTGTGTCTTGCCTAACACGAAATTTCTCTCTGAAATTTGTTATTTCCCTTAGACTAGTGTTACTTGTACTTGGTCCCCATAACTTGAACTTCAAAATTGTTCGCTACTTTGAGCTTGGCTGGACTTCGTATTTATTGATTTCTTCGGCCTTACCTTTAGCTGCCGGCAGGATTTCATGAGCGAAAAATAATTTATTTGCCTCAGAGGCTGTCAAAAACGGCTTGAAGCACTTCATTTTTCTTAAGGCAGTCCAGATCTAACAACTCAAACCATACGTATATGATACCTGCAATGGAACGTGAAGCGGTGAAAATAATTGTTGCATTGTAGATGCATTTATATTCTTTCTATTCCAGGTCAGCTTCCACAACTGTTAAGGAGACTCAAGTGCAAAGCATACATCGGACAAAACGTTAATGCTTGTGTACAGGTATTGATTACAGTAGAAATATCATTTACATCACCGTGCACCCGAAATTGTCGCCTTTTGGAAAATACTGTTATTTGTGTCATCGTACATATCAACTTTGCAAACAAAATCTATTCGAACGAGGTCGATTTGTCATGTGAAGTTTCTGGAGCCGTCAGTTAATTAAGGAAACTCCTTGCGTCCACCAATTGACGGATCACCAATCATGGGAAGTGTGCTCGAAACTGGCGTCAACATCGAGGTCCTGACCAGGCCTAAATCAAGGCTTGCTGCTGCCAGCGTCCGTGGTTGTGCTACAGAGCAGCGAGTCACTGCACACGAGTTCTCCTCTTCGTATCAACTTCCATGAAAATGTCACAAGGAAGCCATGGGAGTGAGGACAAAACCTGAACTGGAATAAGAAGAAAAGAAGAAGCAGAATCAGAAGGAAAGAAGAATTAGAATAGGATGAAATACATTAGAGGAAGAAAAACAAAAATTGCATTGCGAGATAAAAAGTTTGAAAAATGAAAGAATTGTTGGGAAAAGAAGCAAAGGAAATTTTCTATAAGAAAAAAGGTATAATTTGAATGAGAAGAAAATAAAAATTACAATGGCAAAGGAAAAAAAAGTGAGGCATGTTGAGTGTTTAAAGTATATTTATTCTGAGAATAATTTCAGATCAAGATTTTCGGCAGTTGACTGTCATCAGTTGTGACAAAAACCTCTGATTATGTACACAATTGATTGAAAACAAACTTTCTTCAGTATAAGTAGTTCACAAATATTCAAGATGGCACATTACAATTACCTGGAGAGAACTCTAAAGTTTGGTCTATAGATAAACATCAGCTCATTATTACCTCGGCCAATGAACAAAGAGTATTGTTCCAATTTGACAAAATGTTCTAAATACTACCAATAATTAGAACATTCATATTAATCGTATTTCTTTTAGTGTAAAAGAGTTATTACCGGAAGCACAGGTATTGCATTTACCAGAACGGATGATAATAAGAATTGTATGCTTTGGTACAACTGGCCGTTCGTAAACTCATGTCAGAATTAATGATGGCATGCTCTATAACGAGCAGTGTAGGGTCTACGTACATACAGTTTGCTCTCACACACAGCACGCCTGGCTGAACCTACTAACCTTCGCTGCTTGTACTCCAGCAAATAGTTTCATTACTGCGATCAAAAAAATCCAATTTTGAGCTTGTTGACTGGGGTAGTTTTTTATTTACATTTGTTTTCACAGCGGCTTTAGAAGAGCTAACAGTTTTGGGCCGAACTAATGTTGATGAATGTTTCGGACAATATTTTTTAGCTATGTGTCATAATAAATTATTTTTGTCCTCTATACTTCGTGTTCTGTAGTACATTTGCTAAAATATGAACTGATGGTAGGTATAAGGCAGTGTATGTGTGTTTCACTAATTCATGAGTACAGTAAGATAAAAACGATGAAGCTCAAAGTTGCGTCTAGCAAACCAACATTAACATTAGCTACAGGCATTAGTACTCCAGATGTCGGAAAATGGAAACAATTGTGGAAGCATCAACAAGTTGTATTTAAACTCAGAGTTCCACGAATTTATGAAACAAACGTAAATTTGATGTTAAAAGTTGGTGTTAAATAAAAGCGTGTTTCCTGTACGCACCATGACAATATGACTCAGCACGAAATATGCGATTTACACGAAAATGGAGCGCATGCATGCATGGTTTAAGTATATTTTATATGAAAACAATTTTGACCCGACTTTTGTGATAATAATTGACAAAACAGTCACTTTAATCGGGTCAGTGGGATCAAGCCGTGCTTGAAATCACCTAATTAGGACACTAATAAGCTGTGCTGATCATCATCTAATTAGGACACTAATAAGCTGTGCTGATCATCACCTAATTAGGACACTAATAAGCTGTCCTTGACATCGCCTAATTAGGACACAATCCAAATTGTGCTTGACATCGTCTAATTAGGACACTAATAAGTTGTGCTGATCATCATCTAATTAGGACACTAATAAGCTGTGCTTAGCATCGCCTAATTAGGACACTATCCAAATTGTGCTTGATATCGTCTAATTAGTACATTAATAAGCCGTGCTTGACATCTCCTAATTAGGACACTAATAAGCCGTGCTTGACATCTCCTAATTAGGACACTAATAAGCTGTGCTGGTCATCATCTAATTAGGACACTAATAAACTGTGCTGGTCATCATCTAGTTAGGACACTAATAAGCTGTGCTGGTCATCATCTAGTTAGGACACTAATAAGCTGTGCTGGTCATCATCTAGTTAGGACACTAATAAGCTGTGCTGGTCATCATCTAATTAGGACACTAATAAGCTGTGCTGGTCATCATCTAGTTAGGACACTAATAAGCTGTGCTGGTCATCATCTAATTAGGACACTAATAAGCAGTGCTGGTCATCATCTAATTAGGACACTAATAAGCTGTGTTGGTCATCATCTAATTAGGACACTAATAAGCTGTGCTGGTCATCATCTAGTTAGGACACTAATAAGCTGTGCTGGTCATCATCTAGTTAGGACACTAATAAGCTGTGCTGGTCATCATCTAGTTAGGACACTAATAAGCTGTGCTGGTCATCATCTAATTAGGACACTAATAAGCTGTGCTGGTCATCATCTAGTTAGGACACTAATAAGCTGTGCTGGTCATCATCTAGTTAGGACACTAATAAGCTGTGCTGGTCATCATCTAATTAGGACACTAATAAGCTGTGCTGGTCATCATCTAGTTAGGATACTGCGAAGTTAGGAACCGAACAGTACATCATAACAATGAACGGAAACTTCTCTGTCGTTCAATATTCTCAGAATCCTCCGAAATAGTAAAATTTAAATATAACTCAGGACACTTTTTGACGATCATTGAAGTCCCTAGAGAATTTCAGTAATTACTCAGGGTGGATGTGTATTCAGTGAATACTTTTGGGGCAATTTTTAAATAAAAAGTGTGATATGTTTTAATGACTTGGTCATTTTAAGCAGTAAGTTGTTTCATTGTTCTCATCAGTAGATAAGTAATTTTTCTTTCGTATGATCATAATATAAATCATTTCATTTTGTTTTAAAAAAATCATGCGAAATTACAATTTTTTGTCTGGAAATAAATTGATTTATAATTATCAACACTCATACACTAAATTCACGTGTTCAGAAATGAATTTTTCATGTCGTTCAATGATTTTTACCCCTTTTCCTTATTTTGCGTTTTCTGTTACTTGAATATAAATGCACATTTCCCTTTTATTCTAATCCTCGCATGCAAAAGAAAGCAAAAAAAACTTCGAAAACTGTTTCATCTTTCCATTGGTTCGCCGTGGCTAGTCTTGGCAGATCCATCATCAGCCTTACTTTGTTTGACAGATCACCGGCACGCGTAGCGCAGAAACCCTGTAGTCCCCAGACAGCTTCCCTACTCTCTTCCTGCAAAAGGCTTTGCACAATCTTTTTTTCTTTAGTAATGGTGATTTCAAAATAGTGAAAAAACACTCGTCTCATCAAGTTCAAAAGAATGTTGTGTGCACTCCAAATAATTCGTGTGTAAGGTTTTTTTCTGTTATACGTAAGCCCAAGACATCATCTATTACGAAGTACTTTTCGACGTATCAGGAGAGCACATAAGTATTGGATTAGTGTTTTGTATCAATTCCGAATAAATCTGATGCCTACTGTGAATGTCTCAGAAGACTAACACAGCGTAGTCCTATGATATGGGCTCCAGCCGTTGGAAGATGTATTTTATTCTAGTCCTCGTCCATCAGAATTGGAGAGCTAAAGCAGTGAAAGTGCTTCAGTAATTTTTCTCGGCTCCAACAGAGAGAGGTTCACAACCATAGTCTGTGGTGTCATCTTAACTTCAGCCTCTCTGTGACTGAGTGTTCTGAACAGAACGTATGCTATAGCTTTAAAATTATGATCGTAGTTCTACATGCTACGTGTACGTTTTCCATGGTGCCAGCAGAGCTGCGTGATGTACGTGATTACAGTGTTTGAGTGTTGGTCTGAGACCACCTGCAGTAAATCAAAATTTGTCCTTGAATGGGGAAGGTTGAGAGCTTTTTTGTGCAGTTTTCAACTACTGCAACCATAATCCATAAAAAAAGACATGTATGTGTAAGCTGCTTGTCCTCACTGTATCCATAATATTCAGTACGGAAATCTTTCAGGGAGGTTTTTCAAAGTATCATAGTTTCCTTTCTGCATGAGTTGGAGTATAGACTTGGTCTTCGGATCATACGTAAGGTTTTTGCGTTTCTTTCCAGGTTATCGCGTGTGTCCTCATCAGTATAGTTTGGGAAGTCTGGGTTCTCCAGAGGAAATTCTAGCTATGCACTCTCTGGAAAGTAGCGTTGGCTGTGTGAAGACTGGCTGGAATTTAGTTCCTAAGCCTAATCTTTCTCTTAAAGTCTAGAGCAGGAAGTTCTGCTTTCAGTGCACCCAGACTGCCCTAATGTTTTTGTTTTGTCTCGTTCTCTTTTTCACTTTTTCGAAATGTATGCATTTTCTTTTCACAGGCAGTAATTATTTGTACGAATCCTTTCACTGCATTTCTTCGCGGCATTTTTTCTAATTTTTTCTATTTTCACCTATTTTTTTCTCAAGTTTCACCGTAATAAGCACTTTTTAGGAACACTTGAACTGTAAGTGAAAATGTCTTAAGCTAATAAATATTTCCTTACTAAATATTTGAGACAGAATTACTTATTTCTCAGACGTCTCTCATTCATTTCAGTGTTAAATATTTTCCTAACATTTTTACAACGTACCATCGATTTCTATCGGCAAATTCTAAGAAAAGGACATCAGTATCTACGTATCACAGTTTCTTACTCATTGCATCGACTGTAAATACTCCTTGAGCTGAAGCACGATGTTAAACTTACCTCTCCATGGACGTTGCTTGTATTGAGTTGCTCACTGAGTGATGAAGCCAAATGTTCTTCTGGTCAATAGAACGCTGCAAGAATAGTGCAGTGCTTGTGGCTGACATGATATAATTAATTACCACTCCGATCAATGCTAAGCCAAGCTGATGGACACAGATTTTGTTATAAATAACGACTCTGTTGAATTGATTCCTTCCAGTATTCTTATTTTTCCTATTCTTTACATTGACGTCTTTCACCATTAGTTAAAATTAAACATCATCGCATTTTCTACAACGGCTTCGTTCTGTGTACCTAGACTAAAACAAGTACATAAAATCATACTTTTACATTTTTCAATTAGAAATGATCTCATTTTTTCTATTTCATTTAGCATATATACGATGACATAGTTATCCATACGTAATTGCAAATTTCATCAGCATAATTTTGAGCTTGATTAGAACGAATCAAACCCGAGTCAATACCACGACGAACCCCGACTCTGCGCGACATAATATTCAATTCCACTTGTAATAAATCATTCCCAGAAAGACGATGCGTCAGAACAGCACAGCGGCAAATCTCTCTCCGCAATCAAGCAAAATATTCAATTTTTCTCGCCATAAATCACTGCTAGTAAGATTGTCTTGTGTTTGCAGGGCCTATTTTATCAGGACTCGGTTTGAGACTGTAGCTTTTCTACGAGACCGACAGTGATTCATGCATGGCCTCTGACTTGGCTCTCCGACTCCAGATCTTCTTTATGAAATGGGCGATTCTGTAAGAATGCCATTCTTGGAATTGAGGACAACTCGCAGAGATGAATTGGCTTAATCAGATGTGGTTTGGGGCCGTCCTTCGCTGCAGTAATAAATTACAGCATGAAGGATTGCTGTGACTCCACCAAGAGGAAACGCATGAAAAACTAATGATTTGTCACAAGACTTGAAGCTCCAAGTGGCCGAAGAAACCACGACTTTCATAGTGGCCCACTAGAAAGCTTTTCTATAGCCACAAGTCACAGGTGCCCTAGACTTATCCTTCGAATAAAGTTTCTTTGTCCGAGGAAATATGAGTTATACCGAAACAAGTTTGTCATTAAAAACTTTGGATCTCCGAATAAGGCAGTAAAGTCCTTTCACCATTATTTGAGATAAACGTCTAGATTAGTTACCCGAATTTTGCAACGTAGAAAGCCCCGAGTTTCATAGCTTGCATGCTACCACAGTGGCTCATTTTGCTCGATGCTAACTTTTTACTGTGGGAAATATAATTCTTTCTTTAGATATGACTAGGCCAAAGATTCAGGCATTTCTGCTTTTTTCTTTATTGTCTGCTAATAATTTTATTTAAAATATCAGTGTCTTAATTCTTGAAAGCGCTACACTAAATATTAATTGTAAATTACAAATCTATATGAATTAGGATCAAGCATGACATTTTCGCCATTTTCGAATCCGATACCCAATTGTCAGAGAACCTAAAAACTATTGTAATTCTCATGGAAGTTTTTTGATTACTTCGAAGACCATAGATGAACTGAATTATATTTTATGTCTGATTTTATCTACTTTTTTCATTATAATAAATATGCTAAACCAACATATCTAATCATAGTTTGGTTCACGTTGAAACTTACCGTTGTTAAAGTATTGATGCGACATATACCCAGATTTTCTACTATTTAGGTTATTGAGAACTCGAGTTAATAGCTCAACAAGTAGACAGAATAAGTGGCAAGTGTAATTCAATGTATAATATTATTCGCGTTATCAATGTGTTGTCGTTGTTGAAATCAAATGCTAACGAACTTGCATTTAAATGGTCCAACCTTCAATCAGTCGTTAAGTAATTACCAGCTCATCAAATAATAACTTAATTCTAGCAGTTTTACCGTCCAGTAATGGATGTCAACGAGGACTTCCAATATTATTCATTCGTTTTAATTTTGAGGAAACTCAACGGAATTGAGAAAAATAAATATTTTTATATTGACCCCTGGAAGAGCCCCTTTCCAAGTGGTAAAAACGGAACTTGCCCAGACCGCTTCGTGAGTTAGGTTGAGAATCTAGACAGTGGAATAAAGAGAATCCCTTGTAATTTTCCACTTTGAAGTTAGCATTATAGTTGTGTGAAACTGATCATTTTCACATTTCAGGTACCTAGCCACGATTCTGAAACCATTAAAGAACATAACTGAGAAGAGACTTCCGACTTCTCTTAAATTGACAATCATATGGCTATTTCATGCTCCACACAGTTGTCTGGCAAATTTGATAAGGATAAGTATTCAAGACAAAGCTACCAAGATCTTGTTTCTGCAAGAGGCTTACTTGTAAGCTTGGATTTAGGCTAGGAATGAGACTATAAAAAGCTTGTCGTAAAATGGCTACCATTGTCTGGCTGAGCAACTTCATCTAAAATGTACCTGCAATAGAATAAGGAACCCAGTGTACTTACCAGCAGAATCTGCCCTAAGCACAACGATATTGTATCATAGATACCCAGCTCACAAGGGAAGCACTGGGAAATAACCGAAAATGTGAACCTATTTTACTCGCTTAAAGTCGGTTGATTTGGTACTTTTACATGAAGCGTTTTTACTGTCCATTATTTTAAATTCAACTTTGACAATAAATTTTACAGTACAAATTACAGATTTCACTGGATGGAAGTAATAAAAACCTCCGATAGACGCACCAGTGAATCTACGCTTAGACTTTTCACTAAACTTCTTGTTAAAAATTCTTATAAATGTAAATACACGTAGTATCATCTTAGAGAAATCCAACTGAAGAGTGAATGAGACAATTTTATGAACTCCCACCGAAAAAGACTTAGAAAAGAATTTCTTGAACTGAAAGTTTTCTTATATCTGCATATATCATATAATAGACAGTATATCTCCATTTCTCTCTTTCTCTCTCTCTCTCTATCTATCTATCAATCTATCTCTATCTCTGTATCTATGTGTGTCCGTCCCATTATTTCCTATCTATTGCTGAAGAAAAATTATTGAACTTAAATCACAACGAGTATGAATGTATTATACGTATTCTATTGTAGATAACAAAACCGATGGATTGCTATAAAATACACCATTGTTTGCATTATTAGCCTTTTTCCTCTTACACGGCCATGTTATCTATGGATAATATACAGAATGAAAGTTCAGTACATATCAATGAAAAATATTTAGATTCTGATGGTACTACATGTATGTGTACATCTGGATAATGTATTTTATTACATAGACCCTTAATTTTATCACTTTTAAACCAAGGCTTTTCAACGGGTATTATCTGTGCCAGGTTAGCAGTAGATAGAAACGGAATGGAAGTTCTATATATATATATATATATATATATATATAAATGAAAAGTATTGATTTAAAACACAATAATTAGTCGTAAATCTTTAACACATTTATCGTTATAGATTTTCAAATTAGTCAAATAAATAAATAAATGGTAGAATTTCCACGGGAACTGTCTAGTGTGTGAATAAAACGGACTAATCAAGAAAAATAGTAGATATACGTTAAAAAGTATGACTAAGTAGAGTTTTATTTCCAGAAACTTTCCAAACATTTACAGAATTTTCAAAATTCTATGAATAAAAGACCTTGTGCCAACGAAGCCGAACTGGGGCAGCAGGATTGTAAAACACAATCACTTATGCTACCCTGTGTCCTGTGATCCGAATTAAATATCATTCTGACGTCAACTAAGAAAATTATCGTGTTTTTTAATGTTTTTTTTATTAGTGAATGACTGTTTTTTCCTCCCCAGATAAACAATGTGAAGTTCTACCGTGTGCTTTGGAAGACCTGAAAACTATTCGAACGTTGATTCTCTTCATGTCCTCCCACACACAGAAATGTAATACTAAAATTTGTGCTGGGACAGAAATATGGTGAATTGCCAGAAGTGATTTTCAGAGAGGAATAATGAAGACGTGATATTGTTACTCATAAATAGAGACGGGGATGCTCGTAAATTTTTAACGAACTAAAAATATTAGTTGGCGTCAATAAAAATAAGTTTAGAAGTTATCATCGAATTGAAAACACTGATGTCGTCCGATCAGGTTGAAGAATTCGACTCACGTGCCGTTTGTGAGCAGAGCATTTTTAATGAATGAATTAATATTATTATTATTATGAAAGTAATGAACATTTTTAGTTTGCCTGTCCAAGTAATGTAAGCTGAAAAATTTCTTTGCCTCGAATAATCATTGACGCCCTGAAAAAAGTGTATTCTCCGGATATATTCTTTGATTTTTTAATATTATTTTATATACAGTGATGTAGAATGTAGTTATATTTCCTGAAATGAAGACTATCAAAATTATCATCACAATTTCATCGTACTTCATGAGCACCAAGCACAGTAAATGATCGCCTTCCATCAGCACTTCGATATTTTTGCAACCAATTTCAAGGAATCCGACTCCAAAAGATGAGGTTGAACATATTTGACTTACGATGTAATGTCAAGTTATGAATCAACTTCATGTTTAAGAATGAAAGCACACATTTTCTGGGAATTTTTGGATGCCTGAGAGCGTTACCTTCACTGGGGAAGATAAAGCCAGTTCAGCTAACAAGCAACAAGAAAAGCATTGGCAGACCCGCAAACCAGCGCATTGGCAGCACTGCAGTGAAGTCCAGCCACAGCTCGATCGTTGAGAACACCAGGTCTTCAAGAAACACGGCAAAAAAACAAGGAAAAAATGTTTGATAGCCGGAAAAAAGGCGTTGAAAGAACGAAGCCAGCTTTACACAAGCGCCTTGACTTTGTTCTTGCACCAACTCAAAGCTTGTCAAAAAGCTCCCCTACATTTTGACTTCGGAAGTTTCTATTTACAACGAAAGGGGAAGGGGAGACAGACTCCAGCTTTCAGCTTTGTCACTAGTTTTACTTTAGAACTATCCAATACGAGAATTTATTTACATTTTTTCCAAACGACTTCAATGACTGAACTCGTGTGTTAGAGATGTTTATCTAGTGCTCAGATGTTTACTTCACATAGGTTCAACATTGACAGTGATGAATTAGTAGCAAATTTGATCAAGAAAAGTTTAACAAGCGAATCGACTACTTAACACGTTGAATGCGATTGTCTAGCCGGTGCAAATCTTTACTTTGTACACACAGTCACTAGAAAGCTTTGAAAAAATTACAGAACCTAACCTGAGTGACCCACCGGTGGGTCGTATCGCACTTAACGTGTTAAATTTCAAAGACTAGTAACTCCCGCATGGAGGTGATGATGTGCCTGAACTTGTTGGAGTTATGTTCGTGTACCGTGAAAGACGAAGTTGAAACGAACGCAGTTAATGCTTTTTGCTTACAGTATTCACTAAAATTTCTCAGTGCTTGAACCAAACATGCAGAGTTGCACTAATTTCACTTGGATTTTGAACTAGCTAATGAGTTAGAAGATTTCAGCAGCATTCACTTTTTAACAGACAAGTTTTTCGGAGTAGTTTCATTTTTTCTAACATTATTTGCTCTGAAGTGAAGGTCCTTAGCATATGAAAAGCAACTTTGCATTCTGTGTGAGTTCTTTCAGCAGTAACCAAAACTGGAAGATACATATTTTGAATACGCGACTAAAACCTGAAAAAAATATTGTGGTAAGAACTCATTTTGTGAACACTCCCAGTTTAGGTGAAGAAATTCTCATAATATTGTCAATGTTTTTTTAACATTGCGGTGACAAAATCAATGTGTTATTTCGCCTTTTGGACGAAAAGCATCACCAAAAACTTGACCATGTGAGAAGTCCTTGTTCATGGTGTTTTGTACCAAAACAGGCTTGAAGAATCAAGACATAGACATCAAACGACGCAACAGAAACACAGAACTGTGATCGTCATGGTGGGTCAGTTGTCCCTGCAGCTGCTGCTGCTCGTGCTGCTTCTGCTCCTTGGTGAGTACATAATTCATTAATTCTTGACTTCACTCAGATAACTACTTATGTTAGTGTGCTTGATCATTGAAGTGTGTCTATGTTTCGATCTTCAAAGATAGATTTAATTTTTATGTTAACCTTGCAAGTCTTCTAATATGTGATAGTCAACAGATTTTACCACTTGATGATACGATAATTAGCAATGTTAGTTCCATGGTTCAAAGTGTATCTATTATTTAATACTCGAACATGAATATGATTTCTGTTTACAACTATAGAAGTGTAACAAGATGTTGTAATTATCAATATATGTGGCTAATTGGAGGAAAAATACTTCTAGCCTGCAAATTTACTTCATTGAGATAGGTTTATACGATACCTTAACACGTTGAGTGCGACACAATTTAGGTCACTCAATTTAGGTTCTGTAATTTTCCTAAGCTTTCTAGTGACCATGTGTACAAAGTAAAGATTTGCACCGGGTAGGCAATCGCAGGAAACGTGTTAAGCAAATGTTCCTGCCTCAAAACACTGTTAATTTTTCTACACCTAAAATATTCCACCATTGATTGTCTACTGGTGGATGGAAGATAACCCTAGAATATAGGGCTTGTTTGCATGGGTCTCGCACTGTATGGTCCGAGCTGAAAGTTAATTTTTTCTTCCTAAAAGCCTTTGAGCAACTTTATTACAACAAATTTGTTGCTCAAGATACACGAGAAAAAAATTCAACATGAAAATGCGCGAAGATTAATTTTTCACTTTACTTCTACCTTCAGCACGAAATCATAGAAAAATATTCAAGAAGAGTGTTAGGTTTCACTATCGTTGTTGTTACTGGGAGCAGTATTTTTGAATTGATAAACTAACATGATCAAAATAATTTATTCTCCACTTTTGCAAGCTGTACTTAATTCGTTGTTTCATAATTGTACAGACTTATTTCGTGAATACGGACAGCTAAATTCTTTTACATCACACTATAGCCCTAACTAAAGAAATCAGTTTTACACAGAAAATGAATCGGTACTGCGGTAATACAACTACGTTGGTGTTCTGTTTCCACAAGATGACGTAATATTTTGGGGAGATTTCCTTAATTTAAACTAACGCAAGGATTTCTGAATAGTATTCATGAGTGTCTGAAATAGGTTTCTGTAGAAATTCAAGGAATATCGTTAAAGAACTTAGAAACATCATTGCTCTCGCAAAGCTGTTGCTCCAACAGACTACATTTAACAGCGTGGAGGATTTGATGGCACATGCAAAGCTTCTTATCCTCCCTCATGAACAAACCAGGTCAGAGAACTTGTCTGGCTGGGGTGTTCAACAAGACTTGCATTGCATTTCCAGGAGACGGATGAGCTAAATGGTACTAAGTCGAACTAAACATTCCCTAATTTGAAGGGCGGTGCTATTTCCCGATTATCTTTTGTGTTCGTTCATTTTGTTCAAGTACCTTTCTGATAGAAGGTCGAGTACTTTAGGACATGAGTCACATTTCTGTCTTTGGTCACGGACGCTAACGTTTGTCCAAGGCTAAAATATAAAGCGTGCGTACTCTGGTTTATGACAGACCGCCTCCAGATATAAGTTACTGTGGTGCTCCCAGAAACGCTCAGTATGTGAATTTTGAATTTCGGGTGCTTCCCAGAGTAAAGGAAATATATCCTTTATTTTATAAGACAAATTTTGATCAATGCCGGTAAACCAGTAACCATCTGAAACTATGTTCTTCCATCTTCTGATGATCCTCAGGCCTGAATCTTAATGGCAATGTCACCGATCGAATTTTCTCGAGAGACGTTTGTATTGCGCAGGAACATTCTTCTCGCTCATAAAATTTACAAGCTTACGTGAGACTCGAATCTTACGATCCTAGATTTCTCCCTTTCAAAATTGCAAACGCTTCAAGTGTAGCCTGAGAAATATTGCTTGCCTTCATTTCTCTCTTGAACGTGATTGGCCCGCAGAACGTTCTAGCATTTCCAGCATATGTTAAGGACAGCAGAGGCTGAATTTTATTTTAAACCTTATAAATATTTTATCTATTTTTATCAAGCATTCAATTTCCAATATTTTGCCACCGCTTTTGTGCAATGATAAGGTACCCTAAGATATATTCCTTCGTATGAGAAGTGACTTTAAAGAGTTTGTCATTATTTAATAATGCCAAAAAGAGTGGCGTTTATAATTCAGCTGCCAATGTGTAATTTTGTTGCAGTAGTAATTCAATATAGCAAAATCAAGCCAATTTATTTAGTACGTAGCTATAACAGATTGTTCTGTACATATGAGCTGACTGCTCTGCCGCAGCTAAATTCTAGAATGTGGCTAAATTTGTAATATTAGCTTTAATGTTCAACAAATTTGGGATCGTGCGACAAAGAACAGTATTCCAGTTCGCTGGAAACTTGGATATCTCCGAGTTTCGTTATCAGAAATGGTTGAAGTTTAGCTGCATCTGGAATTTTGTACTCACGTCCAAAACTTTAGACTGAAATAAAAATCTCTCAAAAGACGCAGAATGCTAATGCGTCAACTTGAAAGCATCACATTAGCGTAGTGAAGTCCAGAGCTAATTTAATCAACGGAATGTGTACAAGAACGAGGATATTTTGGATAAAATCACAGCCTTCGTAAGAAAGTGAAGCTGTGCAGGCCAGGTTTTCCTCAGGCGTGCAAAATGCGAACGCCTATTCCTGCCTGGACGTTTCACTGAGCCAGTGTAAATCTCTGAAGATTGCTGGATTAAATGATTAGCGAAGCTTGAGTCTAGCTTATAGGAAGGCTCTTAGTTCTTGCCAAGCGTAAACTATTTTACCAAGTAATTTTAACGTTAAATGGTGGATGACCCTGCCTAGTAGGTAACCATTATTTTTGCTAAAATACCGCCCTCGTAAATAAATTTACTGCCCAATGGTTGAAGGTCCAAAAATTGCAGACATCACTCCCTAATTAGGCTCGTGATAATTTCCAGTCATAGTGTTAAATAACCTGAAATTTTATTAAGAATAATTTTCCACTTTTGGAGAGGTTATAGCTTTCAATCACGAATTGTCTCCTATGGAAACTCTGTGCCCTTTGTGTGATTAAAATCCCCTGTTTTTGTTTGGCTTTCTTGGTGAAAGCACAAATTTCGTACCCAACAGTTATGAAAAAAATGTATCGAAAATGTTTTTATTGTCCTAGGACAAAACTTCCTTTACGTCTAAACTCCTGAACGTTACTCCAGTGGAAACTGTCCAACATGTCACGTGTTTCACAAAACTAACCCGAATTAAGAAACCTTTTCACTCAACAAAAATCAAAATCCTTAATATCTTACTTCGTAGAAGTAGCTAAGTCGCACTCCAATATTTTACCTAATATCAAACATTGGAGTACCATTTCCCCGAAAGCATTTAGGTTCGTGCGACTGAGTGTTTTCATGTGGACGTTAAAACACGGATATTTTGCGAACAAAACATTATGGCACTCGTACATCCAACATTGAAAAAAACTTAGCGGCACATGCTTTTCCACGTTTTTTAAACTGCTTCTGTGTTTTCGCCACTTGTATTCTACGTACAAATTTTTGCAGCGAAGTAACCTATATTGTGATATTGTCATTCCCATAAAGTTATTCAACAAAATGTTCTGTAGTGTTAAAAAGTATAGTAAATTCTCTTTATTTCGTTTCGGTAGATAATTAGAAATACACGTGAACAAGAGCATCGTGCGAATCGATAGTAAAGAGTTGATCGAAAACTTCAAAGCAATTTTTGGAATTCGTGTTACATGAATTCCTCATGAACTCAATTTCGATTAAAGTGCTTATGATTCACGAGAGCGTACTTTTTTCCAAAGAACCTGACGTATATTTTAGTCTTCACTCCAAAATTCCTCTCGCCTTCCAGAGAACATAGCTCTATCCAATGCAGCGTACATTTCAGTGAGAAACAAGCTACAAAGTGATTTACGTGGTCTTGCATTTCTTACTTAGTTAAACAAAAACATCAATCAAAATATGTAGAAACCTATTTTATACCTGTTTCATTATACTTTTTACGAGTACAATTGATTCATTCTAAACCACATCAGCACGTAACACAATTCCTTCAGTAGAACGCGTACCAAAACTCTTTCCCTTGAAGCCGTCCGATCCTTTGACTAAGAGCAGACATGAGTCACCACAAAATGCGACGAGGGCCGGACAAGGGTTAATGTAAGCGCGCCCTTGGGTCGTGCGAGGCGTCTATTCCCGTTATTTCGTGAATGATTTAATAGAGGCGTGCCTTTGCCTCAGAGGTCCTGTAATGTGAGAGTCCTCGGCTTCTGAGCTTCTGAACGCCTCCGAATTAAATTTTTACGCCTTTGCATGTAGAGGTAAAATACCTTCACCTGACGTGCGCTACTGCACGGTGAATTTTTCATTACGCAAATAGCTTTCTGTGCTTTTGAAAGTTTTCTCTACCTCAAAAAAGCGATGTAGGTTCATGTAACTTGTGTATGAAAACGTGAGTATCGTTAAGTAATTGTAGTTCTTTTGATCATTTATGAACAGCACGTGTCTGTTATCTATTGAACGACGTTATTCTTTAGTGAATTATAATTCAGTCCGATTTCTTGGTATTTTATTATTATTATTATTTCAGAATAAGACTCCAATATTTGCTAAGTTTCTCTTCAGTTGAATTATTCAGTGTTTGGCTTGCTTGGAAATTGTTTTTCATTCTTCCTGTTTACATCAGCGTTTTGACTTTGTTTTCGATTGAGTTTACTTCACCTGCTGGAATATAGAAACGGTTGTATATTTACATAAAGGTAATCATGCTTATCGATCTTGACTTGTTGCTTTATAGTCTCTAATTGCATGCTTCACATGCTTTAACTTACTATGCCGGGCATTATAATACAGTTACATTTGATCATAAGTTATTAATCATATGATTTCCGCTAACGATGCAGGGCGGGAACGATCCGTGAAGTAAAATGAGGTGTAGCTAGAAAAAGTCTAAATTCAAATAGCAATACTGACGTTTTGTGATTTATCTATCACGTAATCTAGATATATTTTTAAATATTAGAACTCTCATTTCATGTTAGGTATGAATACATTGCACAAGCTTACGCTGAAGACGAAACAAACTTTTTTCTTATCAGACGATGTCTTCTACATACAGTTCAAAAAGACCTGTTAGAATTGCCAACAGTTAACTTTACCCTTCATAAAGGCAGTAATATCAACGAAAATTGTCACACACGTCGTTTAAGGCAGCTCGTCTTTGGGAGAATTTAGTGTAATGAGAGTGTACCTGTTGCACAGGGTACGGCAACATGCATTCATTTTTTGAAAGGAACTCCCTTAGAAAAAAGGAAGTTATGTTGCCGTACCCTGTGTACTGTTATATGCAATACCGAGGATAGAAAATTAGAGGCTGCTCATTTCAAGTGAGGACGTCTAGATTATGCGGGTGTTTTTTTGTCAATAGGTTATGTTAAGAAAACAGAATTTTTGCTCAAACGTGATGCATTTTTGTTCATGGATTCTAGATGATGCATTTTGTTCACTCGCCAACTAATAATAGCTATTGTGTTGTTGATGATCCAGTTCCAGTTATGGAAACATCTCCTTGTACAAGTCATGGCAACATCTTGCAGCTCCACTTATGGCAACATCTTGCTATGCTAGTTATAGCAACATCTTGCTGTGCTATTTATGGCGACATCTTGCAGCTCCAGTTTTGATGACTTCATCATGTAAAAGTCATGGCAACATCTTACTATTCTAGTTATAGCAACATCTCCCTGTACAGGTCATGGCAACATCTTCCAGCTCAACTATAGCAACATCTTGCACGTCAGTCATAGGAACATACTGCCGTTGCGCGACATAGGATACAAAGTCTTGCCCATGTCGAATACAATTATTATCCCGTGATGATGGTCGCAATATCAGGTATTCGAGGTGCAGAATGCAGCAAGCTAACGCTCTGTTTTAGTGGGACTTCTCCAGCACCAGCTCTCACGTCACTGTCCCTGTCGTGCTCCTTGTTGCAGGTGTCGTGCTCCTTGTTGCAGGTGTCGTGCTCCTTGTTGCAGGTGTCGTGCTCCTTGTTGCAGGTGTCGTGCTCCTTGTTGCAGGTGTCGTGCTCCTTGTTGCAGGTGTCGTGCTCCTTGTTGCAGGTGTCGTGCCCCTTGTTGCAGGTGTCGTGCTCCTTGTTGCAGGCATCGTGATTTTTTTTGCGAGTGTTGTGCTTGTTGTAAGTGTTGTGTGTCTTGTAGCAAGGGTCATGTGTCTTGTAGCGAGGGTCATGCGTCTTGTAGCGAGGGTCATGCGTCTTGTAGCAAGGGCCATGTGTCTTGTAGCGAGGGTCATGCGTCTTGTAGCGAGGGTCATGCGTCTTGTAGCGAGTGTCATGCGTCTTGTAGCGAGTGTCATGCGTCTTGTAGCGAGTGTCATGCGTCTTGTAGCGAGTGTCATGCTTCTTGTAGCACGGGTCATGTTCCGAGTATCGCGAGCGTCGTCGCCAGCTTCAAACTCCACCCTCTTCACGCGTATCATGGTTACTGTCCCCACTGATGTGCTAATTCTGACGCAGTCTCTCCTGCTGGCACGAATGACAAATTCGAAATGAGAATGAGAAATTTGCACCATCGTTATTGAAATAAAATTATTTACAGATAGTGATGATCATACAATATTTAATTAAAAATATTTAATCGCTATATTTTAATGAAACTAGGGTGATAATGAGAGGCCACGAGTTGGAAATTTGGGTTTATTGCTTCGTGTTCAAAAATTCCAAGCTGATCCCTGCACAGCTCTGCTCTTTTCCGGGTGTGCACGTTATTGTTCTGACATTCTTTTCACTCACGTTAGCTGCAAAGTTTTCCACAATACATTTCAACTATCCCAGAGTTCTTGCTTGATACCTGGCGATGTGTGCTATGGCCTGAGCCCAGAAAGAGAAATCAAAGGAGACGAGTCTGGAAATCATGGAGGCTAACGGCGTGGAGAAATTAATCCGTCCCCAAACTTCGATTCCAGGAACTGAAGATACTGGCCTTTCACATGGCAGCTGACGACGTCCTGCTGAAACAAGCATAGACGTCTGGACACCACAGCCTTAACCGCAGGCCTGAATGTGATAACTGCAGGCCTGAATGTGATAACTGCAGGCCTGAATGTGATAACTGCAGGCCTGAATGTGATAAATGCATGCCTGAATGTGATAAATGCATGCCTGACTGTGATAACTGCAGGCCTGAATGTGATAACTGCAAGCCTGAATGTGATAACTGCAGGCCTGAATGCGATAACTGCAGGCCTGAATGTGATAACTGCAGGCCTGAATGTGATAACTGCAGGCCTGAATGTGATAACTGCAGGCCTGAATGTGAGAACTGCAGGCCTGAATGTGATAACTGCAGGCCTGAATGTGAGAACTGCAGGCCTGAATGTGATAACTGCAGGCCTGAATGTGAGAACTGCAGGCCTGAATGTGAGAACTGCAGGCCTGAATGTGAGAACTGCAGGCCTGAATGTGAGAACTGCAGGCCTGAATGTGAAGATCAGACACTGTGACTGTGGTTCAGTGATTGCAGAATTTTGCTTGAAACGATGATTAGAGTTGCATACTTGGGCACGTTTTGATGCTGCCACGGTCGAGATGAAATAATATGAAACGAGAAAATTCATGTCATTTTAGATAAATTTCTGACCTCTGGGGGAGGAAAAATACCCTTGTTTTATTTAAATACAGCGATTAAATACGTTCATGTGATTTTTTATACGATTCTGCAGATCATGTCGTATTTCCATCTGCCGTTAATGCAGATAATGAATTATTATATAATGCACCATGCAGGTAGAAATACTTAATACAATTATTACATCATTTGCGTCAGTGGCAGGTGCATTCGAAATCACGCTCAGGATTTCATTTCAATAACGATGTCACAAACTTGTTTTTATTCTCAGTCCTGATTCATTGCTGGTACAAGTTAAAGGGACTGAGGGCAAAACTGTTCAGTTCAGCACGAGGCCAAGAAAATTCCACGTTCGTTGTTGCAGGACGCAGAAGTTCTGTCCACTACCCAAGCGCAATTAATCCTTCTTTCACCGTAGATTTCATCGTTTTCCATGCGGAGGGATAATAGCCGGTTTTTAAAAGAACATGTACTTAGCACTGTCGTTTTTGCATATGCCAGGAAATGTTTTAAACCAAAAAAAATCGAATTTTTCAGAAGGTTTGAAGCACTTAGTAGGCCAGATTCTAGAGGACCTTAGAACTTTTCTCAAAATTTGAAACAATTCGAGAATAGCCAGATTCTAAATTATTCTAGAGCTCCTCTCAAAGCTCGAAGAACTTTGGGAGTAAGCCAGATTCCAGCTGGATCTAGAGATTCTCTCGAGACTTTAATTCCTTCAGGAGCAAGATACTAGAGCTCTCATGTTTGTATTTTGACAGTGTCCGCCCTCGTCAGATGTCCCTTGTGGTCAATAGAGCCTGTAGGGTCAAAACTCTCAAATTCGGAGGTCCATTCTACTTTGCGTTGAAGCTCTTCTATAATTACTGAGTCTTGTTCGACGAGTACATATGACGCACGCATAATGAATGAGTGACCTAACGTACGCACCAACACAACTACGAAGCTTCTATTTCTGTGATCTATTTCTATTATGCCTCCTTTTTCTATATAGATTTATTTTTTTTTCTACATATTTCTACACATCCCACTCATGCTCCGGATGCTCTTCAGATATGTGAAAAAAATGTCACGCTATGTTTATAAGTTTCAAATTATTTACGCAGAACATTCAGCAGAAAAGTGTTCTTGGAATCACCTACAGAGTGTGCTTTGAAACTTGAGCCACTTTCATGGTATAAAAGATTCCCGAGCTATTTTGAGGCCGTAAGAGTCGGAGGCCGAGCTGTGGACATGAGTACTCCATGCACACAGATATCGTTTGTTGTATCTCCCTTGTTGCCAGTGCTTCATTTAGATAAATTATTTCATAAGAAGCTTTGCTATTCACGTTTGTTGTATCTCCCTTGTTGCCAGTGCTTAATTTAGATAAATTATTTCATAAGAAGCTTTGCTATTCACGTTTGTTGTATCTCCCTTGTTGCCAGTGCTTAATTTAGATAAATTATTTCATAAGAAGCTTTGCTATTCACGTTTATCGTATCTCCCTTGTTGCTAGTGCTTAATTTAGATAAAATTATTTCATAAGAAGCTTTACTATTCCCGTTTTTTGCTCTCCTAGAAGTGTACCTGAAACCGATAAAAGACTCGTGAGTCGTAAACTATGAATGCAATTGTACTTTATCACGTGTTTTGATCCGCAGTAACCCGGTTAAGATATTCGTATTGACAACATCGTGTGGAAACATCTCAACACATGTCAAGTTTTCAATGATCGATAACGAATGTGAAAAATTAAGTAATATTTTTGATCATGTAACTAATATTTCCCCTATTTTCGAATGAGTAAAATCGCTCAATAAAATTAACTCGATGCACATGAGGTTGTATTAAAGATGAAAGGGTACACGAAAGAGGTTTGCAAACGAAAGACACCTGCATAGCTGAAACAAGTCGCTTTAATTTATGCAGCACGGGGCATTAATGACTAGCAGCAACTAGATCAAAATATTAGGAAACAGTTTTTTGTTCTATTTTTATTTTTGCGTTGTTAGCTCATACGAAATGAGCTAATGTAATTAATTTCAACGCCGGCATGTCTTGGAATCTAAATTATAAAATTGGATCGCCTTAAAGTTCGTTTAGAACTAAGCTTCAAAAATATTCTGTGATACGGGATTAAATTTTTTTTTTACTTTTCGCACGTGTCGCTGCTATTTTACAGCGTCAACTCCAGGTTGACAGAAAGCACTTCACATTTCAGGATGATAGAAAGCACTTCACATTTCAGAATGACAGAAAGCACTTCACATTTCAGAATGACAGAAAGCACTTCACATTTCAGGATGATAAAAAGCACTTCACATTTCAGAATGACAGAAAGCACTTCACATTTCAGGATGATAGAAAGCACTTCACATTTCAGAATGACAGAAAGCACTTCACATTTCAGGATGATAGAAAGCACTTCACATTTCAGAATGACAGAAAGCACTTCACATTTCAGAATGACAGAAAGCACTTCACATTTCAGAATGACAGAAAGCACTTCACATTTCAGGATGATAGAAAGCACTTCACATTTCAGAATGACAGAAAGCACTTCACATTTCAGAATGACAGAAAGCACTTCACATTTCAGGATGATAGAAAGCACTTCACATTTCAGGATGATAGAAAGCACTTCACATTCCAGGATGATAGAAAGCACTTCACATTTCAGGATGATAGAAAGCACTTCACACTCCAGGATGATAGAAAGCACTCCACATTTCAGGATGACAGAAAGCTCTTGAAATTTCAGAATAACGGAAAGTACTTCACATTTCAGAATGATAGAAAGCATTTAAAATTTCAGCATGACAGAAATCACTTCAGATTTCAGGATGACGGAAAGGACTTGAAATTTCAGCATGACAGAAATCACTTCAGATTTCATGATGACAGAAAGCTCTTGAAATTTCAGCATGACAGAAATCACTTCAGATTTCATGATGACAGAAAGCTCTTGAAATTTCAGCATGACAGAAATCACTTCAGATTTCAGGATGACGAAAAGGACTTCAAAGTTCAGGATGACGAAAAGGACTTCAAAGTTCAGGATGACGGAAAGCACCAGATTTCAGGATGACAGAAAATACTTCGGATTTTTAAAGTTAAAAAATAGGACATACTTCTTGCTCGCCGATTTTCAATTTTTTTTATTTGTGAAAATTATCATTTATAGCGAAGAAAGGTGAAGGATTTCTTGTATAGGATACCACGTGTCATGGCGTAAATACTGGTAAAAATTTTAATAATGGTAATTCTAATAATACTTCTGACATATACTAGTTGTTGCAGTAATGCTGCCTTGCATATACAAGTTCTCGTAGAATACTATTGGCATATACTAGTTCTTCAAGTAATATTACATACATATACTAGTTCTTGTAGGAATACTACTTTCACTAGAAAAGGCATAATACATACGCAGGCTTTAGCTTTTGAATTATTGCCTTGTGTGTTGGTGAGAAGTTCTGTTTATAGAAAGTCCAGTAGCCCTGTTCCGTCCAGTAGCCCTGTTCCGTCCAGTAGCCCTGTTCCGTCCAGTAGCCCTGTTCCATCCAGTAGCCCTGTTCCATCCAGTAGCCCTGTTCCATCCAGTAGCCCTGTTCCGTCCAGTAACCCTGTTCCGTCCAGTAACCCTGTTCCGTCCAGTAGCCCTGTTCCGTCCAGTAGCCCTGTTCCGTCCAGTAGCCCTGTTCCGTCCAGTAGCCCTTGTTCCGTCCAGTAGCCCTGTTCCGTCCAGTAGCCCTGTTCCGTCCAGTAGCCCTGTTCCGTCCAGTAACCCTTGTTCCGTCCAGCCGCTGTGCTGAAATTCAGTAAGTTAATGAAATTTAAAACTTCGTCACGGGCAATTCGTTTTGCCCTCAACACAGAGCACTGATTTTCTGAATTGAAATTCTGTTGTTTATCACTTTGCTTCGTGGGGAATTTGTCCACACGGACTTTCGAAGAACATGATTTTGAAGCTAAAAGCACGAAGTCTTAGAAATTTTTGACTTTGACAATAAAGTTCTCCTTAGTATTGAACGATTTTGTGATTAGTGAACTCTTAACCATGACCTACGCATGCAGAAAAACCGAAGTTTGGTTGTTTATAAAATATATAAAAATTTGCTGGCTTTTTTTATTAGTTTGAAGCTTAAAAAAATGACACTAAATAAAATTTTGATGAGGATGCAATGCAGAGTTTAGACACAAGGCAACGATTGCAGAACAGAAAAGAGACTGTGCAGCACGTCTCCCAAGAACTGAAGCTAAAGGATTTATGCAAATTTAATTATGTTTATTGAAACTGTTGTAAAAGGTAACACTAAATCATTAAATAAATGTTAGAGTAGGGAAAGTGAAAAGCCATTGTATCAATTTCAGTCGACACGAAGAATGAGGTTTTCAACAAGTCAAGGAATTTGTTCTGAATCTTGTACGATGAAGGGGATATTAATGTGGTGCTAAAATGCTAAAAAGTAATTTTGAATGAGTTGAGTTTTTGTTGAAAGTCTGATCGTAAAGTTTTTGAATCCTTGATTCTTGTAACTGAAAAAAATATCAAGAACAAAGCAGAGCTAGAACATTTTCCTCTAGCCGAGACAAGAGGCTTTTTCTTCAACCAAAATCTTACAATTCAGAGAACTATAGATACTACAAGTTATGTTTTACAGCATGGAGCGTAATGTAACCAAATTCCCAATGAATATTAGTTTTAGATATGCAGCTAATACATTTTAGGTCTCTGGAAGAATAGTAGTCCATGAAACAATATCAACTACTTCTGAAAGCATTTTCTCATGAACTTTTTGAAACCTATATAAGTGAAAAGAAAATTCATAACCGAGCAGCATGAAAAAGGTCTGACCGCTTGAATATTAAATTGAAAAAGCTTAATATCAATGGATTTTAATTAAGGTAGATGGAATGTTGGAAAAACTATTCGCCTAAAATCGACATCAACCGGGAAGCCCCGCATCTATAAATGCCAAAATTTGTTAAACGCGGGAATTCAAAATAAAAAATGTAACCCGAGAAGGACAAAAGAGAAAATCATCTACGAGGCTTTAAGGTTGGTGAGAACCATTCAGAAGAAATATCTAGATAGTCTGAAGACATCATCCTACAAAATTCAGATGAACTGCTTTTTTATCTGTAGCCTTTGTCGGTACGCTTGCCAGAGGCAGTCTTGCTGTAATTCGTATTCATAGATGAGACATTGTTCACCGTTCAGCAAGCTCAATCAATGCAAATGATCAAGTTCATTCCATCAGTCAGAAGGTAAATCCTTCCTACTCATAAAAGATCTTCGAAACGCACGAATGGCTTAAGTGTTTTCAGAAAGAATGATATGCCCTTTCGTTTTATGTATGAATGAAAGCAGATTAATGAAGAATTGTCCATGCAGAATAATTTGGAAAGCTCTCTGTTACCATGGTTCAAATGCTACTTGTGATGGCTCTCATACTTTTCAACAGGATGAAGCGATGAATCATACTGCTTTTTTAATACAGTATAATTGTATAACGAGACAAGTGTCTTGTCTTTATGAGCAACGAAGAATAGCCTTCCTCATTACCAGATCTTTATGCTCTTCATTATAATTTTATGAGCTTTTGAGATTGGAACCTGTTCTATTTCTTACGGCATTATTGAAGCTTTAATAGCAAAAGTGAATGAAGTATTGCCAAATTTCCTGTTGAAACTGGGCGTGCTGCCATTCAAAACGTTATTGAACTACTCCAGGGATGAGTGACAGCTCTAAAGGGAAACTATTAATACACTAGACAGTTCCCGTGGAATTTCCACGATTTAGATTCTACTAATTTGAAATTAATATAAATATGAACGTATTAAAGATTTACGACGAATTTTTGTATTTTGAATGAATATTTTTTATTAATGTATACAGAACTACCATTCTGTAGCTTATCCAATGATAACATGACCCAGATAGTACCCGTTGAAATTTCTTGGTTTAAA
Source organism: Trinorchestia longiramus (assembly GCA_006783055.1). Classification (NCBI taxonomy): domain Eukaryota; kingdom Metazoa; phylum Arthropoda; class Malacostraca; order Amphipoda; family Talitridae; genus Trinorchestia; species Trinorchestia longiramus. The sequence continues at coordinate 119,263 of VCRD01000599.1, read as the reverse complement.
AGTGATGAAATTAAGGATCTATCAAATAAAATGCATTTTTCAGTTTTACCCGTGGTACCATCAGAATCAGACTATTTTTCTTGAATATATACAGAACTTATCTTTTTGTATCTTACCTAACGATAACATAGCTGTGTAAGAGAAGAAAGTTAATAACGGAACAAATGTCATGTTTTATAGTAATCCGGTGCCTTTGGTATCCATAATACAATGCTTGTAATACATGCATACCCGTTCTGATTTCAGTTCAATCATTTTTCTTCAGTAATAGATAGGAAGCAATGGGGTGTACACACATACAGATGCAGCAAGATGGAGATACATAGTCGATTAAATATGTAGATACTCCCACTTTACGCAGGCTGCAAGAAGGCATTGCGGTAGGTGGTGGCGGGCAGGGGGTGCTGCGGGTGGCAGGTGTGTCCCGCCTGCGCGCCACCACCTCAGGTGGTAGGAAGTAATGGGACGGAAACACACAGATACAGAGAAAGAGAGAAAGATGGAGATACTTAGTTATATTATATATATATATATACATATATAATATATATATATATATATTATATATGTTGGAGATAACTTGCATGGTATTACCTTACCTAATACTGACTGAAGTAAAGCTCGAAGTAGTTAATTTCTCTAAACTGACGAGTATTATGTTTTACGACCATCCAAGTCTAATACAGCATAATACAGCAGCGTTGACCGACTGAGACCACCACCCTCTCAAACCAAACAACCCACAAGGGATGAACCAGCGCATTACTCTCCGTACAGAGGTAGGGACCAGCAACGTGTGTGCAGACTGCAGAGAGCATTAGATGGATGCACCAGTGAATTATACATAAAGGAAGGGATGTGCTGTCCAGAAGTGTAGTGAGGCTGCCTCAGAGATGCCTCGAACAATGTTTGATGAGTCCTCAAGGGTTGCCGTACGTAATGGCTCCGACGTCCTGCCCAGCACCAAAACTTCCTCTTGTTGCGGTGGTCATTTGTAATGTATGCATGTGTTGCAGTGGTTGTGCTCTTTCTCCTTCATACAGCGCACCCTTATTGGAATGTGGGACAAAAATGAAATGATATATGGAACGTACATTCAATTCCAATTTTCGGATGATTTTTTTATATGAAGAGTGTTTCGGTACAATTTACGATTTAAGTAAAGTTCTGACATCACAATTTCATTATTAGGTATATTGTATTTTATTTATAGGAAGAAAGCTTCTTTTCCTAAAAATTAAAACAAAACTTTTTGCTCTAAGCCGCTAGAAGACAAGCCTGTTAAGGCGAAGCCTTATGATCCCATCAGTAATGTTTTAGAAATTATGCAAGTTTCTGTATGTAACGAGTTGAGCTGAGAGTCATACCTAGTTCAAGTCTTCAGAGCAAACATGTTACCAGGTCTCGTTCATTGAATCAGTAACTTCACATCAATTAACGACGAATTTTCGATTCGGAAAATTTAAAGCTGCAGCTCATTATGATGTCTTTTAATTGGCACGGTCATTAAAATTCTCACTGTCTCTTTTAAAATCTACTTTTGCGTCCTCGAGGGAACGCTTTATTAGAACACTCGTTAATTTCGCACCGTGTGGCTCGACAACAGAAGCCCCACTCTTCGTGCTGCCAGTTTAAATCCCTTTGAAAAGTACGGAGCTATTTTGGCTAGCTTCTGTAGATGAGCCACGTAAGCTTGCCCACGAGTTTGCAGTTCCTATTGCTCCGCACGAAGAAAAAAATGTTGGCAGAGAAATTGAAAAGAAATTCGTTCCTGTTCTTTTAGGCCATAGTCACGGAGATAAAGTTGAGGTATTTTCCGAAAATCGATGGTCAGTTTTCCTGGCCGATAATTAGCTGAATTAAGGGTTTGATCTCCTGATTTTCCAATAGAGGCGACAGCGAGCACGTTTGTTCTCGGAACACTTCGTTCGTTATGGCTGTGGGGCCTGTGATCTATAGAACGCCTCTCGCTCAAAATTATTTATTGGTCCTCCATCGAACGCTTTACATGTTGACTCTCATGGCACTTAAATATTTCTGCTCAGCTTTACTGATAAGTGTCTTCGATCCTGTAGATAGAAGACTGAGACTGGTCCAATTTGACATGCTTGAAACGAATTTTCACAATGGAAAGACAAGAAAATTTCGTTCTTCATATATAACTCCTAAAAATCGTACAATCTCCCAGAGTTAAAAAGAAAAATCCTAAAGTATCGTAAGTTCAAGGAGCAACAAATTAAATACGGTGTAAAATGTAAGAGAAACTGAGATAGTGAAAGTTTTCAGAGAATTCTGCCAGCTTTTGAGCGTTTTGTGGATCAACGGCCTGGAGATTGCTTGCACCTGCTAACGTTAAATGTTAAAAATTCTTGAAAAATACGTTCACCTTGCAGCAATTTATTAGAAAAACATCTTACATTTATATACTTTCGAGCGTCACACTGGACAAATCCTTCAAGCTTTAAATTATACTTTTTTATACGAAAACTGGGGCAATGAACTTCTAAAGTTATCCGAAAATATTTGGACTAACTCCTATGTAAATTAAATGCAGAATCGCAAGATTAATTCTAGCGAATTATCTGTACAGCTGTAAGTTCACCATTATAAATGAACTAGCCAGTTCCCGTGGAAATTCCACGATTTAGATTTGACTAATTTGAAATTATTATAAAGATAAATGCATTAAAGATTTACGACGAATCATCGCATTTAAATGAATACTTTTCATTAATATGTACAGGACTTCCATTATGCATCTTATCGACCGATAACATGGTTCAGATATTACCCGTAAAAATTCCTTGACTTAAAAGTGACAAAGTTAGGGATCTATGAAATAAATACATTTTTCAGTTTTACCCGTGGTACCATCAAATTTTGACTAGTTTTCATGAATCTATACAGAACTTCCATTCTGTATTTTACCCACCGATAACATGGCCATGTACGATAAGAAAACTAATAACAGAAAAAATTGACTATCTGATGAGTATCAGGCGCCTTTGGTATCCACAATACAATGCTTACACTGCATGTATACTTTTTCTGATTTCAGTTCAATACTTTTTCTTCAGTGATACATAGATAGGAAGTAATAGGACGGACACACGCAGATACAGAGAGAGAGAGACAGAAAGAGAGATATGGAGATCTATTGTCTGTTATATATGTGGATTAAAATTCTACCACACGCATGATGCAGGAGCGACTTTTAACATTTGTATTTCCTGCTATAATAAATTGTTGAAAAAGCATGCAGCGCAAAATGCAGAGTATGGTCATAGATATGATGGAATTAAGTTCTTTTTTCTAGTGATGATAGTAATCTGCGTAGTAGTGACACCATTGTTGAGAGCAGAGCGTTCACAGTTCAAATAAAGGCATCATTAATTGGCAAGTATAAAAACTTCGCATACTGTGGTACGAAAAAAAACGATGGTAGTTTTTATCTGACTTCCTTCTCTCTACATCTGGGGTACGAGAAACTATGATGTTCTACATTCCACTTTCTAGTCGGGATTGGAGAATATGAATATTTTTAACTAATGTCTCGCTCCGATAATTTATGTATTGAAATTTTAATATTTTTGTTTTTATTTATACATGACTTCCAGTGCTCCTGCAAAATTTGAAATGCATGTAAAATTTAAGTCAATTTTGTGAAGATGATGAATGCGAAGGGGAACGAACCCTGCTAGTGTAATCTCACTCGCAAATAATCATCACTAAAAAACAAACCTAAATTACTTCCTCCCTCACGATCTGCAACTTATTCTCCTTTCTAAACGCACATGAAGCTTCCTCCTTTGTCTCTAATTTTATTTCGTTCGTACCCTTTGAAGTCATCTTGAGTAATGGAGCAGCTCTATTGTTAATTTGCATTTTATCACTCTCGGACGCTAAATATCGCTTCAGACTTGGTGTAAAATTGCAGGTTTCTATTAACTCTAACAGTTTAATTCAAACCGAACGTGGTGGCTTACCCTGATAAAATGAAGTTACCTTCCGTGTGTGGTAACTGTCGTCTTCATGTAAATCGGTTACCTTTCACGTGTAGTAACTAATGTCTCGTCATCACGTAAATTGCATGTAAAATTTGAAAAATTCTCACCATAAGCGGCAGCGGGAATCTTTTCATTGCGTTCCTTATAAGGAGAAGATTGAGGAGCATGGAGAGCGCTGTTACCTCAGCAGCAAAAGCTGGGTCGTGAAATTTTATGGATATTGAACGGTAAAGATGAAATCATTTGATCGTGACTGCAGTTGATCGTCTTATCCATTGGGGGAAATTTACCAGGGCTGACAAAATGCTTGTCGCCGAGGCAAATTTCTTTAGCGGGAACACAAAACTGGTAGAGAAAAATGTGAAAATTTATCTCCTTTGGCTATTCCACTAAAGTTCGAACATCTTTCCATTCTCTCAAGTCAATCCTCTGGTTAAATCAATTTTCTGCTCGCAGTTCATCATTGAAGCTCTTGTGTACTTTATCGAGTTGGACAACTTGCGAAATTCTGAATTTTATCCAAGACTAGGAAACTATTTTCAAAGATTTAAATTTTCGCCTGGGAATAGAATGCCTCTTTTTTATATTTGATGATTGTATTTTCCCCAATGTTTCTTCAAACTAATTTTATTCATTCTAATATAATTAATTAACGGTTTAAATTCATTATTTTTTACGAACCTGCGTATTTTGTTTAAAAAGTCGTCGATCAACTCTGAATGTTTTTTTAACAAGATTCCAAGCAACATCATTTCCATGTTATACATATATGCCTGTCGTCGTAAGTACAAATACATTTCTTATTCTCCATGATGCAGAACAGTAAGAGCTTAACAAGTGAAGTTCCTGAAGAAAAAAGTTAAAGGAAAAGTTTCCCTGCGAGGACAGCATGCAAATCTCATGTCAACTGTGCATGCAAATCTCATGTCAACTGTGCATGCAAGTCTCATGTCAACTGTGCATGCAAGTCTCATGTCAACTGTGCATGCAAGTCTCATGTCAACTGTGCATGCAAGTCTCATGTCAACTGTGCATGCAAATCTCATGTCAACTGTGCATGCAAATCTCATGTCAACTATGCATGCAAATCTCATGTCAACTGTGCATGCAAGTCTCATGTCAACTGGGCGATTATCAAGAAACTAGGAGATAAGAAAGTCATGTGGACATCAGATAAAACACTCCACACAACTATGTACGTCTAATCTCTGTTGTTGAGAAATTGTGTGTTCATCTTTTTGAAGAACTAATATTCGGCCACAACCAACCTCTTCTGATCACACAGACTTCGCTCTGTCATTGAAATGATCAGACATTTGTTTTGCAAGTCTTTTACTACGTAGTGCAAATGGAAAGAGACGAGGAGTTGCATTAGCTTTGTCTAATTTCATTGAAGTCCTAACAGTGAAAAGAACGATTCATATGCAGAGTAAATTGTGTTATTTGTACGATCTTGCGAGGAATATTTTTTAATCTGGTATATGATTGTCTCTCATTGAAATTTTTCATGTATTAATGTGTTCTGATCGATGCATTTTGGAGTTCACTTTCGATCTAGTGTTATAGTGGTGGTAGGGTGACTCTTTGGAAGCCTCACTTGGTTCACAAAAGAAGTTATGCACTCGCATGCTCACCAAATTGCAAAAGTTTCATAACGAATCTAAAAATCGCACCCTGTACAGTGTTTTTCTCAAGGCTATAATTGAACAAAATTAGAGCACTTAATTAGTGCGCAACAGAATTTAAAAGTACACAGTTACAGGAAAGATGTCATAGTCTATAAATTTCAATGTATACGCTAGAAATGACTTCATTAAACTGAGATCGTAATTTTATAGCTGACATTCTCGAATCACGATGAAAATTCTATTTGTTTTCAGCTTTACAGTAAATAGAAAGGTTGAGGTCCTGAAAGTATAATAAGGGATTTTTCTGGGACCTCCGGCAACAAAGTGAGGCAGAGAAGGATAAGGATGGTCAGTCTTGTGCGGTATCCCAGCGTAGGCTGCGGCAAATTGTTGATCTATTTGCCAAAATGTGATAGTCTTCCCAAGGCATGCTTACGGGCGGCTGTCTCTTTAAGTATTAATTCACCAAATTATATGCTTAAAGCAACAGAAAACTGACAACTTTCAACGTATTTCTTCAATGGCAAATTGTGATGTTGACATTTTATGTATACCCATATATGGGTATATTTTGCATACACATGTGGCTGCTTAGAACTTCGTATAAACAAGCCATAGCTTTAAAATGACGTCAATGGATAGCTGTGCAATTTGACAGCAAGATTTCGTATGCATGTTCTCGACATCAAGCGCCATTACAGCAGGTAGAAATCTGAACCTGGGAGTCGTTGCGAATATCCATTTCGCTGACCTTTTGATTCAATATTTCGCAGACTTTTCACGCACTTGATTGAGACAACATCGTCAATTTCCCTGGCGGACCGTGTACGCCCCGTTGAAATTGATGTGCCTGGTACAATATTTGACGACAGAACAGCTTGTTCTCTTCGCTTCTGGAGAAGCAGATGTTCGATGGCAGGATCTACCATATGGCAACAATTTACTGTCGTTGCGCTACCCTTTTTTGATGCTGCTTTTTTGCATTCTTTTAATCGGATGCATATTCCATCTTTTCGTTTTCCAACTGACAGGTGAATGCATATTTCTTTCAATAGTTTTTCAACTGATTTAGTTGGATGCATATTCCTTCCTACAGTTTTCCGATTGATTTAGTTCACTTGTATAGCATTCCTTGCCATACATAGTAAGATTTAATGAATAAACAGGTTTAAGTATTCAATAGGGTTCCTCTCTTCGTTTTTTAACATATTCCCCAAAATCCCCTTTCCTTCATATGGGAAATTTGACTCGAACTTCAGCTACGGGTAAATAAACAAACTTAATTTTTCTGAACGTACTTAATAACTTTGTATATAAATATAGGTCCCCTCGACGCTGAAGACCGAGGGCAGAAGAAAAAATGATAACAAATGTCTTTTTTAATTGTATGCTTGAAAAAAAATATCCAAGTTGAAATGCCTTTTTCTCAAATAATACTTTTTTGATTCTATTTTCTCGCTGATGCATGCAATATAATTTTGAATAATTTTTATGAGGAATTAACAGACAAACGATTTCAGTGTTGGCTACAACAGTAAATTTCTACCTCAGACACTGTCAGTTCTAACAGCAAAGTGCACTAACTATTCTTCCCATCCTTTGATCATAAATAAAGCCTGAATCTAAACTGCTATGCAATTATTAATTCATCGTACATTATTATTTCATTCTAAATTTCTCAGTGGCAATGCTATCAAGTTTCAAGTGATGGAGTGTACATTGCACTCGAGTACGGTTTTTAACGGCGAATGTTCATTTTGCTCAATTTAACGCTCCATAAACCTCGTGCTTTATTAAGAGTGGGGTTTGCATCCAAGCTGATGTAGACATTCTGTGTAATTCTCTCTCCCCTTGCACACAGCTTCTAGTTGTTCTCATTGACTTTTCTCGATCACTTCGACTTAATTTAAATCGGCTTAGAAACCCCGTTTTGCACGCTGAACATTCAAGCGCAAGCTGAACATTCAAGCGCAAGCTGAACATTCAAGCGCAAGCTGAACATTCAAGCGCAAGCTGAACATTCAAGCACACGCGAGGCTGCAGTTCTTTTTTTATAACGTTCTCAGTTAATAAAGTACAACACTCAGAGGCACGGCAGAATATTGTTATTAAGCTTGAGTTCAATCAAACTAGAAACTTCTGAGAGCTTACATCTTTCTAGAATTAATTGGAAAATACAATTTCTATTGAAATACTCCTTGTATTTGATTAACTACTACGGAACAGAGGAATTGATGATCAATTCACATTAGCAATATTATTTCCAATAGAAACTGTTTATGAGTCTTTTGATTAAGCAAAAAGAAAAAATATATTCTCTTTCCTTAACATTCAAGTTTCAGTATTTTGCTCAAAAGTTCAAAATTTTTTGCAATGCATTTTTCACGTGTTCTAATTCAGGGGCGTGAAGTGCAAGAAATGAATTTATCGTTGTTCCTTATGGCGTTCAAAGCAGAACACACTTAATGTATTCTCTCACACGAAGTTTCCTCAACGTACCAGTGATGTTCCAGTATCATTTGGTGTAAAAGTCCGTCATGAATAATCCATACAGGATACTTGAAGTTACATGCTCACTCAAGTTACAAAAAATCTCATTTGAACAATAAAATTCCTTCAACTTTCATGTAACAACTCTAGCCGCAAATTATTCTACAGATTTTGAACCTTCGAATCAAACGTACGGTGTGTAGGAAATAATTCCAAGAATCACAAGCTGTGAACGGGAACTTAGTCTTCTGTTCCGGAAAGCATCCGACAAGGAAAAGCAACTGCGAAAGCCACTGAAGCCGACCTGAGCACCAGCCCCAAACACAGGCTTCATAACTGAATTGATGTGACAGCGCAACACCACTTCAGACCTGAAACAAAGGATCTATCTTACAACTATTATATTTCTACCGTGGAATGCCCAGCTATGGTAACATGCAAGTCCTGGGTAAAATACAGCGTGAACGCGTACAAGATGATTAAATTTCGAAGTTATAGGTTACATTTCATTATCATTTCAACCATAACTTGAAAATACTCCTACCACCACTTACCTTAAAATGTCTGAACTCGAAGTACATCATCAACCATAAAATACAGGAATCCCACGCTCAACTTCAACCATAAAATGCAAGAGCCCTAAACACCACCACACCCATAAAGTGGGTGATCTACAAACAACTGCACAGCCCGCCCAGATCTCTGAGCTCGATTGTGTGAGTGTAGTGGCAATGATTGCAGGAACTACAGCAGCATGACAACACGCCGTCCATGCTCAGCCTTCTGTCCGCACTGCAACTACAGCATTATTAGCGTTGGCAGTCTTCATGCAGTAGCATAAGAACACTCCATTGCAGCCACAGCATTATTAGCGTTGGCAGTCTTCATGCAGTAGCATAAGAACACTCCATTGCAACTACAGCATTATTAGCGTTGGCAGTCTTCATGCAGTAGCATAAGAACACTCCATTGCAACCACAGCATTATTAGCGTTGGCAGTCTTCATGCAGTAGCATAAGAACACTCCATTGCAACCACAGCATTATTAGCGTTGGCAGTCTTCATGCAGTAGCATAAAAACATTCCATTGTAACCACAGCATTATTAGCGTTGGCAGTCTTCATGCAGTAGCATAAGAACACTCCATTGCAACTACAGCATTATTAGCGTTGGCAGTCTTCATGCAGTATCATAAGAACACTCAATTGCAACCACAACATTATTGGCCCTACATTCTCATAGTAGCAGCATAACAATTCTCTATTGCAACCACAGTATTATTAGAGCTGGTAATCCTCTAGAACAGAACGGAATAGAATATGGCAACAGAAACGAGCCGTTTGGTCCATTCTTGAGTTACCACCCAAGAATAGACTTGACGCTTCGTTCCTGGAAACCAGCAGTAACAGAGCAATATCCAACTACAGCTACAGCATTAATAGCGCTGGCAGTCTCCTAGCAGCGACATAACAACTCTCTATTCATAGTTAGCCTTTTGTCATCTCTGCCACCAGAGCATTATTGGCGCCAGCAGTCTGATAAAATCATCGCCTGTCATTTTAGTTACAGAAGTCATTTATTAACGATTAATAAATTGACGAAGAACAGTACTCTGAAAATAATAGTACCAGATGTTCAAAGAATGATTATGCTTTGTAATGTGTATTGAATCCAAAGAGTTGTCTAAATATCGCATGTTCTAAAATGCAAATGCCTGAATCCAAGTTCTGTTTTGTGAAACGTTTTTTCGTGCAACCATTTTAGCGAGCCGAATTTCAACGATTTTGCCCACAGAAAAAGAACCCTTCGTCAATGATTCTTTTCTTCGTGTCGAACAGCCCACAATTAAGAACATAGGTCTAAAATTTTCATCGACCTGCATAATGTCAAGCTAAGATAGGCATCGACAGTATGTGAGTTAAAATATTTTGCAAAGTGAGATTCTGTTTGTAATGCGAAATGTCGGGCTAGTGACTAGTGCACGAGAATTCATCCAAGAAAATTCGATTGAAGGATCGATTGTTTGGGTTGAAAAAAGCATAGTTATGAGTAAAAGAAGAAACTAATCTGGAGGTACACTTAAAGATAAAAAATCAAGACAAACAGATTCAGTTTCAGAACACATTTCTTGCGTAAGCACAATAGAAGTGATGGCGTTGGCAACAAAGTCCTTTCAATAATAACTATGACGAGAACATTACGGTGATCTTTATGGGGACACAGAGCCCGATGCTGAGCTCTTGAGTATTTGTGATCTCCATCAAGTGTTTTGTGTAGTAGACGCAGTGTGTGCAGTGTGTGCAGTACGTGCAGTACGTCCAGTGTGTGCAGTACGTCCAGTGTGTGCAGTGTGTGCAGTACGTCCAGTGTGTTCAGTACGTGCAGTGTGTTCAGTACGTGCAGTGTGTGTAGTACGTGCAGTGTGTGTAGTACGTGCAGTGTGTGCAGTACGTGCAGTGTGTGCAGTACACACAGTGTGTGCAGTACACGCAGTGTGTGCAGTACACGCAGTATGTGTGTGTGTGTGTGTGTGTGTGTGTGTGCAGTACATGCATTGTGTGTGTAGTACGTGCAGTGTGTGCAGTACACACAGTGTGTGCAATATTATGGACACAAACGTCCTGTTTAAGAGACTTCATAAGGCTATTAGGGCTGCTACATATAATGGCCTCCAAACTTATTAATTCTGTCTCAAATCAAACTTACCTTAATGATGAAATAACTCTGTATCTTCTAAGGCTCTTCTAATTAATTCAGCATCATATAAGGCCCTTCTAATTGATTTATCTTCTGACCTTCATGCCCTTTTGATTAATTAATCTCGAAATACTTAACTGTTTAACGTAATTAATACTGTAACATATTAGCTCCCTGAAATAATACATCCAGTAGTAAATAAAGCTCACCGATATTATAATCAACTATGGTTACTTAAAACAACCAGTAGTGCGATCACGAAGGCGTATGAAGGCCACTATTATTATGTTCTAAGCACGCAATAGAGTAACCAGTATGAGGGTAACTATTGTTATGTTACAAGCACGGAATGCAGTAACCAGTATGAAGACCACTATTATTATGTTACAAGCATGCAATAGAGTAACCAGTATGAGGGTAACTATTATTATGTTACAAGCACGGAATGCAGTAACCAGTATGAAGGCCACTATTATTATGTTACAAGCATGCAATAGAGTAACCAGTATGAGGGTAACTATTATTATGTTACAAGCACGGAATGCAGTAACCAGTATGAAGGCCACTATTATTATGTTACAAGCATGCAATAGAGTAACCAGTATGAGGGCTACTATTATTATGTTACAAACGTGCAATGCAGTAACCAGTATAAAGGCCACTATTATTATGTTACAAGCATGCAATAGAGTAACCAGTATGAGGGGTACTATTATTATGTTACAAACGTGCAATGCAGTAACCAGTATGAAGGCCACTATTATTATGTTACAAGCATGCAATAGAGTAACCAGTATGAGGGGTACTATTATTATGTTACAAACGTGCAATGCAGTAACCAGTATGATGGCCTCCAACATAATGTACCAAGAAAATAACCAGTATCTGTATGGAGTCCACAACGACAACCAATAAACGCCGACTCAGCAATGCCAGATTGGTGCACAGGAGGGCGCCCAAATGAGCCTATGTCACCAACTTGAGTGTTAGCTTGTTTGCGAGTTACCGACAAGCTCGGCCGCGAAGTTTGGCGTGCCAGGACTTTCATGATCACACACGCATGGCACATCATGTTGTGCAGGGCTTCTCCATCAAGAGTCCATGGGAATCCGAGGTATTGATGGTGCTGGAGCTTGTAAGTCTAATGGAGTCATGAACTGCATGAAGCATTGTGGGTTCCATGGAGCTTGTAGGTCTAATGGAGTCATGAACTGCACGAAGCATTGTGGGTTCCATGGAGCTTGTAGGTCTAATGGAGTCATGAACTGCACGAAGCA
>VCRD01000599.1:61708-101485 GCA_006783055.1 Trinorchestia longiramus | reverse complement strand
CACCCTGTGCTTTACTTATGGGCCACCCTGTGCTTTACTTATGGGCCACCCTGTGCTTTACTTATGGGCCACCCTGTGCCATACTTATGTCCACCCTGTACCTTACTTATGGCCATCCTGTGCCATACTTATGTCCACCCTGTACCTTACTTATGGCCCCGTGCAGTGATCCTGTGGAGTATTCGCATCACTAAGATGTCAGTTTTTACAGCAAAAAAATATGCACAAATTATTAATTCAACTCAACTTGAGCCCTAAACCATGTGCCAATAAGTCTTTTTTCCTGACGATTCTATAAACTTTGATACTAATGATTTGATGTTATTTACAGTAAGTCAAGAGTCTCGACCTAAAACAGAAGTTATTATTATTTATATATATTATTATTATTTTTATATAAAATATTTCCCAGTCTCAAAGATTCTTCATTTCTTTGTTACAAACAATTGAAATTTGTAAGATTAGAGACGCTGCTAATGTGATTATCAACAGACAAGTTAACTGGAGTCGGTACCAACGAGCATGACTACAGAAAATTTAACGGAGGTTCCAGGAAAAGCAACGTCTGTTATGCAAGCAGAACTCAGAAGTCAAAGGTAATCAGGGAAAAATTTTTAGCTCTTGTAGAAAACTGCTATTTTATAACAGCGTTAAATCTGAAAAAATAGGCAGTTAATTGATTCAGCGAGTTTTCATACTGGCATTGGAAGTGATGGAAGTTACAGGTATGTATGTATTATTATACATATGTACGTTGTGTTGCAGTCTTTTTCAAGAAAATATCATAAAATACCCCAAACAAACATCAATTTTTGTACCTTACTCGCGTAACTCGATCATCACAAGCCCTAATTTTGGAATCCTAGTCATAGGATTTGGATAAAACTGTCGATGTTACTAAAAACTGCAATAGAGTTTTTCAGAGTCTGAAATGCAACCTCCTTTCACTGCATACTTCTTAACCGAATTACGGTCAAAACTATGCAACTATTGTCTCGTAAGAATCATTGTTTTCTCTGGTGCGTTTGACAGAAACTTCAATCCAACTTTATTACACATGACACCTGCACTGAATTTTCAATTCTTAATGCTAACATCTTAAGATTAGTGATGATGCTCCCAGCGGCTGTGTGTGTGTGCTCACTTTGATGAGCTTGATGAAGGTCCAGTCCTATTGCAGGCGTTCTGCATCGTAGCAGGCAGGACGTAAATTCCACCCACCGTTGATCAAGAAAGAAGAAACAGACCAAAATTTTAAACCCCGTCTTCCAGCATCACAAGCGGGGCTGCTCACCACTCGACCACAGCACCAGTTTAAACTGTTCACTTATACCACGGGCTATCCATGCTGGCTGGTGAAGGTGTGAATTTGAATAACAATGTATACCAACAGAACACTCTGATTGTAAGCAAAACCAGAATTTTCTAATTTTAACAATACGTCATGAACTGGTTTTATTGTGTGTTCCGACACCCTCAGAGGAATCTTAATTCCAGTCATACAGTACGAGTATACTTCACATTCCTGTGTGAGCTACCACCTTCAAAATTTTTATGTACTTTGCTTGAAAATACGTGCTACCACACTACACCTTATATTCTTCACACCTGAAGTTAACCAATCGCTGTCAAAAAATGGCACGCTAGAAAACATGATTTTTGCTTAAAGCTCAAGCAAATAGCTGGGAATGGAAAAATGGATTTCAATGCTACAAATTTCAATGATGTATGCAGTATCGAATTAAATGTTATATAAAACAAACAAAATCCTTGAAAATGAGCTGTCTTGGAAAACATTTGTATTCATTTGAGGTGTGGCTGCAACTCGTTGAAAATATTTGCCCGGTTTGTTTTTGAAAATTTCGTAACTGGGAAAGAAAGACAGAAAATTTTAGAATTCTTCCTTAACATCACCCTCACTTGATATAATTAAACAAAGCAGCTTTGATTACTTCAAAAATTATTTTTACCATCTTAAGAACCTGATTTTCACCCAATAAGTCCATCATTTAGGAGTTTCCAAGTGCTCTCTATCGTCAGACTAACAGCTCAGCACAACCACCATAAAAGAATAAATCACACCCAGTGAAATGCTACCAGTGAAGCAACTATTTACTTCCAATCCACATCAAACTGTGCGTAAAACTCGTGCGTCATGAAGCACAACTGTAAGTCTGTGCTTTACTACTTCAAACGCAAAGAAGACATTTTTTATTGCTGCAGCTTTTAGGCTTATATCTTTCAGTTGGATAACAGCAGTTATTACCTCTAATGTTTAGTTTTTCGTAAAAAATTCCTTAGTTCTTGATATCTTCTTAATTGAACCTGCTTCTCTTATTTTTAACCGTTATACTCTTGGTGAGATTTAATTTGCCTCGCATCCGAGTCAAAAAGCGTAAAATAACATTTTTCACTTCCTAGTGCGTTATCTTCGGGCTATTTCATACCTTACAAATTGCGTGGTACATTTAACCTGAACAACCTTAACGTTTATCTTCTTTTTTCTACTTTCCAACTCATTTTGAACGTTGTCTTTAACGAGCTCGCTTGGATTAATCAACCTTTCCACACGAACTGCTTTTAATCTCCGGTAGCTTTCAAACTCTCCTAAGAAAGTCCCCTCTTTTGCCGTCACCTTTTGGAAAAAGGAGTGCCATCCGTAAAGTCAGCTCAAATTCTCCGCAAAAGTTGGCATTGCGGAACACAAAGCCAGGAGAAGCTCCGGCCTTCAGAACCATCGACCAAACCTCTCCCCTGGGACATTAGGGTCTAGAATTCCTCTAAAGCAGCCGAGTGGGATATTTCCCACGCAATCGCAGGGACTGCATCAGAAATGCAGATCCTTGGGTCGCGGATCAGTGATGGATCACCGCCAGGATCTGGCATGAGCTGTGCTGCGTTAAGATCGTGCCAGTAGCAGCGAGTCTCGGAATGCTTTTTGGATGCTCTTGTCAATCGAAGATTCAGAGCGACTCTGTGTTCTGATCCTAACGATCACCTTAAGCGAATACTAATGGTAAAATGTTCTGATATAATTGGGCTCACTACACAACATCCTGGTCTCCTTGTTAAATGCATATTTTGATGCATATTTCATATACACTCCGTATTTTACAAAATGAACAGAAGAGGTTTTAGTGCCTGCTTTATAGCTGAAGATGTTGGTTTCAGAGAAGTGTTTGCATCATGAATGGAAATGATTTATTGAGGCAGAATAATTTACTAAACACCTATTCTTTGAGAGGACCGTCAGAGAAGCGCAGAATTAATGATGCATTCCATCCGCCGCTTCCAAGTTTAAAGTTGAGTTGAAAGATGGTGGGGTTTCGTAAATTTTTTTTCAGCCTTAATTAATTGAGCGTTCATTTTCTTCCAATATCTTCTTCTTCTTGTATGTACACAAGCTGCTGTGTTGCGACGACAACGCAGCAATCTTTAGTATTTTTCTTGTCTAATTCTTTATGAAGTTCTTTATGAAGTAACACACTGAAGACGAGTGGGACGAAACTACCCAATATATTAACAGGGTGTACTGAAACGATGTGAAACTTTTGTACGTTTAATGAGAGCAAATTAAATAGAAAATGAACAATGTTTTTCCATTTTTCAGATGGACTCATATTTTGTTTTTTTTTGTCCGGGATTCTTTCTTCACACTTTTTTATTCTTTACTGTATTTTGCTTCTATTAAGCCTACATGCATATCCAATCATTTGCCGTTCTCTGTAGTTCAATTTGAAATACCACCTAGGTGTGCTGTTTAGCAGGTATTTTGCCTCAACTAGAGAAGTGCAGCCAGTGTGCTGTTTACTTATATATGAGTACTACACAGTGTATCTCCATCTCTCTGTGTCTGTCCGTCCGATTTCTTCCAATCTATTGCTGAAAAAAAATTATTGAACTGAAATCAGAACGAGTATACATGTACAGGGAGTCCTCGGTTTACGGCATTTCGCCTTTCGGCAACTTGCCGTTACGAACGAGCGCCCATAAATCCTATTAATTCATGTTCTGCTTCACAGCGTTCCGTTCGTAGCTCGCGAACCAAGCGTAGAACTAGTTATTTTGCTCGCGCGGTTGAATACATGGCAACGCAGTGCATAAACGAGGGAGATGCTCACTCAGTACGCCATATTGGACTGTAGCTTTCGTTGTCATCTTCGCGCTCCGTTTTTTTACGTTTTCACCCTTTTTTAAACTTTAATATATTGATATTTTGTTCATATTATATACATGCACATGTTCTTATCATTAATTAGTATAATTTACGTATGTAAGTGCATATTTCCGTGACGTATAGGCTTAAATTCCAACTTACGTACCAAACCGGCTTACAAACGTCCGTAAGAACGGAATTCGTTCGTAACCCGAGGACTCACAGTTGGAGAGAGGCTATGCAGTTCCCTCACTCTCGCTTTCAGCATATGTTACGCCAGTCAGTCGAACTTACCCATTCAACTAAAGAACTGAATAATAATATGTACAGTAGACATTTTAAAAACACCTTTTTCCAACAATACCGCACAAAACGATGGTGTAAGAACACGACCTTCTGAATTAATAATTTCGAGAGGAAGTGTAAGAATATTTTAACAGCGCGAAGCACTGAGCTAAAGTACTATGTTTGCTTAGTAAATGGATTTCATTAGCACACCTTCTGAAATACAGAGATGTGTGACAATTTAAGAATATATTTGTTATTTTTCAGCAGATCAGTTTAAATAATTTTTAAATAATTTATGAGACCTGAAATTTGGAAATACAAGGAGCAGCAACATAACTTTCTTTTTTTGAAAGGAACTTCCTTTGAAAAAAAGGAGTTATATTGCTGTACCCTGCATGTATCCGTTCTTGTTGTCGATCGTTTTTCCTCTGAAGGAATGCAATAGAAAACAAAGATTGTTTTCCTGCATGAAACAGAAGCTCGCGTTCTTTGTAGTACTGAGAAAACTACTTCATTCTGGGGCACGTGATCAGTTGCACCCTCACGCTACATTCACATTCACGTTTCTCATTCAAGTTTGTGTTCACATTCGCGTTCACATTCACGTTTACACTTATGTTCACATTCACGTTTGCAATTGTGTTTAGATCCACGTTCACATACATGTTCACATTTACGTTCGCATTCACGTTCACATGCACGTTTACCATTGCGTTTAAATTCACGTTCACGCTCACATGCACGTCCACATTTACATTTATATTCTCATTGACGTTCACATTTACGTTGACATTCACGTTCGTGTTTTCGTTCCCGT
This sequence comes from Trinorchestia longiramus, assembly GCA_006783055.1. Classification (NCBI taxonomy): domain Eukaryota; kingdom Metazoa; phylum Arthropoda; class Malacostraca; order Amphipoda; family Talitridae; genus Trinorchestia; species Trinorchestia longiramus. Next base: position 96,224 of record VCRD01000599.1, on the reverse strand, counting down.
AACATCACGCTCCGTGCAGTGGCCTCGGATCAGTCTGTCCCTTAGCTCCCTTAGGCGACTTTGCAATCCCCATGTGAAAATTAGTGGCTTGTGAATGCATTTGCAGACATGGTCTCGCTTGCAGACATGGTCTCGCTTGCAGACATGGTCTCGCTTGCAGACATGGTCTCGTTAACACACATATTCATGTGCAATGTATTTACAGACATGGTCATGTGGAATGTATTTACAGACATGGTCATGTGCAATGTATTTACAGACATGGTCATGTGCAATGTATTTACAGACATGGTCATGTGCAATGCATTTACAGACATGGTCATGTGCAATGCATTTACAGACATGGTCATGTGCAATGTATTTACAGACATGGTCATGTGCAATGTATTTACAGACATGGTCATGTGCAATGTATTTTCAGACATGGTCTCGCTTCCAAACACCATTACCTTATGCCGGTAAATTTGAGCATTTATTTTATCCTTCATTCTCTTTGACATTCTGATTTCGTACACAAGGTAATACGGACACGACATTACAGTGTTGTTCTTGCTTTCAAACGAGTACAAAATTTCTTGTGATACAAATTATTCAATCAAACGAAATTAAAAAAAATTAATTTTGGTTTGGTACCTGTAGCACTTGTCTGACTCAACATTGACCAACATATTTATGTTGGATAATTCTCAACTTCAGCCGACTCAATTGAACATTGATCAACATATTCATGGTAGTCAATTCCTATGTTTTGTAATTTTTAAATCAACACACCAGCAAAACGTAAGAAAAACTCTCTCACCGTAAAATTTTGGCTGGATGAGGCAGAGGCTAGCAGTGCCGAGGAGGGACTCCTTATTTCATCATTTTTGTCTGAGCCGAAAATGTGAGTGCAGGCTTGCAGGCACACTATCTTAATTAATAACTTGGTGAGCAGCCGGCAAATACCTCCGCTAGTCTGTGATCTTGCTTCCGAACATGCGCTGGCTGCTGCAGGGGTTCACATTCTAGCGAAGGAAAGTGGTAAGAGGAAAAGGAGTTCTACCGAAGAGAAAAAAAATAATTGAGTATTGAGGCGGGAGTTTCTGAAATGCTCAAATTTTGTTATCCAGGCAACTTTGCTTGCTTCAGGAGTTCACTTCTTAGAGCATCGTCGCTGGTCACAGTGTAATGAGCCCGATTTCATGATTATTCGAATCCCCACCACAGAAAAGAATTATCTGTTAATATTTTCCTATAAAGCGTCAACAGTATGTCTCAAGAAATTGAACTCCGTGCTAGAAAGCTCAAAAATTTATTGGTGTTGATTAGAGGTGTGTCATACGTACTGTATAACTTATAGTTCATCATGTGAGCTTCCTGATCTCTTTTCTTAGGTGGTCATGTGAAGGTCAGACATGAAATTGTGTCTGGAACGAAACGCATATTTGTTCAATATTCTGAGCTATGAGACCTCTCTCAGTCATGTACGTCAAAACCGTTTGTGTTTTAGCTCTATGAAAACGTTGAAACTCCATTGAACATTTTATAGATCACAGATACAAAAAAGAAAAGTATATAGTGAAGTAGAATAACTTCATTCGATATTATACGCATCATTGCAAAGTGTCGTGGCGTGGCGATTTTTTTCTACAGAGCACTCATTTTTTTCAGGATGTCGTGGTGTGGTAATTTTCTTCTACATAACACTCATTTCTTCAGGATGTAGTAGAATGGCAATTTTCGTCAACACAACACTCATTTTTTCAAGGTGACGTGACGTCACAATTTCCATCAACATAACACTCATTTTTCCAGAGTATCGTGGTTATTTTATTGAGCACAAACCTAATTTTTTCAGGATGCCGTGGCGTATCATCTCTCCTAGTCGAAGTAAAAGTGCCTAGGTATCGGACGTGCGACTCGGAGGCAAGATTATCCTGCCACTACTCGCTGGAGGGCCTCACTCTGTACAGCCTCAAGTGGTACAAGGGAGACAGTCAGTTCTACCAGTACATTCCAGGCAACCGGCAGCCCAAGACTTACTTTAAAGTTCCTGGTGTCAACGTTGATGTGAGTATTAATCTTGTTTATGCTTGCTCATGAGAGTATTGCTCTTATTCTCCTGTCAGTATTGTTCTTATTTAAAATTTGCTCATGTGGGTACTGTCCTTATTTAAAACTTGCTCATGATATGCAAGTATTGTCCTTATTTTAAGCTTGTTGGTATAAGTTTTCTCTTTAGCTAACATTTGTTGATGTATTACCATCATTGAAGACTTGATCATGGCATGTAAGCATTAAGCTTATTTTATATTTGTTCATGCGGAAGTTCTCCTTAGTCAAAACTTCTTCATATGAGTATTCACTTTATTGTAGGCATATTCATGTGAATGTTCTCCTTCTTTAATATTTATTCATGCAATCATTAACTTCATTTTATGCTTATTAAGGCAAAAATTGTTTTTATTTAAGACTCAATGTAAGCATCTTTCTATTGCACTTCAGGATCGTTGACACAAAAATTCTTTTTATTTTTGACTTTGCGTTGTGAATATCCTCACTATTTTGAACAAGGAATCTTGATAGTTTCATTGTGTCTCGTCAGATCTTAACATTGTAGAAGTTAACTGAAGAATTACTCCCAACTCCAGCACTTCCATAAGCGACTATAGTTTTTTGTTCATTCTCTTGTTTCAATACGATGGGATTTTAGGATGACATGGTGGCTATGGTTAAACTACGTATATAATAACAAAAATAGTTCTGAGATTCCTATTAAGAGCATTGGAAATAACAAGTAATTTAATTTCCTGTTTATGCTGAAGTTAATGCTTTTTAATTAATTATTCTGTTTATTCCACGTTCATAGTTTTTTGCATACTTTTTAACCAGAAATTTAACCACTTGGTTGCAATGTACCATGAAAAGTATACATTTTGCTCCAGCGCTCCATCGTCGCATCCTCCACACGCAATAAAAAAATGCTATGACTTTACGGTGCCTGTCCTGAATATTTGCTGCATGTGTTTTCCCGTAAAAATTATCGGAAATTCCCATGGTTTTGCTGATCTTCACATCGTAACAGTGTCAAATGGGAAATTTATAGGACCCGTAATTTTTTTTTGTACGAAAACCGTGACAGTGTCATCTATTTGGAGGTAAATTAAGACCGTCCGTAATTCATTTTTCCTCAAACTGTAACACTGTCATACATCTTAGAGGAAATCAATGGAGTCCATGATTTGCTTACCTTGAAATCGTTTGGGTCATATATTTACCGTAACTGTGTCACATATTTACCGTGTCTTGTATTTACTGTAACAGTGTCATTTATTTACCATAACAGTGTTATATATTTACGATAATAGTATCATATATTTCGAGTAGCAGTGTATTTACAGAAGAATTATATGGTGCGTAATTTATTTATCTTCAGCAGCACATAAGACTTAAATCGAATACAGCAAGAAAAATGAGTCAAGGGTAGCAACTCTTGGCACTTCCATGCTGTTACGGGTAGACATCCAATTATTCAGATTTCTACCTGGAACAGTACTTTGAGCTTGCAGGACTCCATAAAATAACAACCATTTAGTAAATCAAACCGACTGTACATTTCTGGAGCACTGCTGTTCATGTTACGAAAAAATTTTTCTCGTGTTTGGTGTCCGTGGCCGCAGCAGTTTTGTAAAGCCCTGGACACGCGCTTGCGTCCACCCCGTCAACCCTAAATTGCTATCATTTGCGTAAACCCTCAACCTTATAGATGAAAATCGCACTCTCTTAAGCCGCGGCGTGGACCTCAATGCCCTCGTTATTGCGTCGTTAAGTTGATGAGCAAGAACTAATTTGCCTCGAGACCAGAAAGAAGTTTTCTCTTTTGCCTGAGTCCCTAAAAACAAGAAGGGTAGCTATTTGAAACTCGCTCTTTGCATTATGTTCTGTAAATAAACATCCAAATTCATTGAGTATTGTTCGATTCGTTACTGATCCACTGTTTCATTAGTGTAGGAGCAGATGCAAGGAAGCATAGTCAGAAAGAAATTAAAATTATTCAGTTTATGTTACACTATGGGCACTTCAAAATTAGAGCAAGTTCAATGCAGTCATTTGAATGACTTTTTCAAATTATGTATTCTGCGAAACAAATGCGACAAAAATATATAGTCAACTTGTCGGGAAAATGTGATCTTGCATTTTGAAAGGAATTCAAATGCTCGTTACTGTACGGCAAAGTACACTATAAATGTGATTTTCATTTGTAACTCCAATGGATATAATTTTATGTTCGAAAACCTGAATATTAGCCTTCCAAGGTTATCTCACGCGAAGTCTTTCTAATTAATTGAATAAATTCTAAGCAGCTCTACGTTCTCTATTGAGAAATAATTTGACCATGCTTATTTACAATAGAGCGTTTGTAGCTGATGACCGTAAACGATCCAGGGAAAAGGAGCCGCGTTGCTGAATTGCAGGTGCACTATCCTCTAAAATAGCATGACTTAACCCTTTCGGTACTGACGGCATCTCTGGTAGCCGCAGTCATTTTTCGCCTATTAAGATGCAAAGCAACACGTGTGTCTGTGCAAACGCTGGTAGGGCAGTGCAAGCTACAGTTTGATCAGGACAATGCAGTGACCGTAAAACATCACAAAGCATCTTTTTTTAAATTTGATGTTAAATATGTTGAAAAAGGTTCTGATATTTGCATCATGGTACCGAAAGGGTTAAGCTCACACTTCAGTGGTGACAAAATATATGACTCATCTTCGGTGATTCCCCCTACGTAGTGGACAGTGACAAGGTATCAGGTGTATTGAAAAACTTCTTGCATTTGTTCGATTTCTGAAGAAAAATAATAAAACATTGGAAAGAGGCTTAATTTTTATCCTGAATATATTTTTAACTCATATTTGAGATCATTTCCCAATGACTGAAAAGTTTAAACATACTTTATTTATAAAAAGTCTTTAGACTTTAGACTAAAGAACTCTGTAGCTCCAATGCAGGCTCTTCATTACCATGCATTATTTTGTAACGCATGACATTTTCCAGACAAAAAAAAGTGGCAATTTCCAGAAGACATATCTGGGGAAAACGGGGGATGACGTATCTGTTCCCAACCGAGGTTAACACGTTGACTCCGAAGTGGTACGTATGTGCACCGCTGAGGTTAGGTTCTGCAATTTTTTCAGATCATTCTAGTGACTATGCGTACAAAGTGAAGATTTACACCAATCAGGTAATCGGAGGCAACGTGTTAACGTTTTGCTTCCCGGGCCGTACTAAGTGTGGTCACGCGTTGTCTTGAAGGAAACGATACCTTGGCAATTTACTCGACCAGGATGTTTTCAATTCATTTCCTCTAAGACTCTTTGCACTTGAGAAACGCATGGTTTTTCAGTGAATGGCGTTCCTTGTGGCAGCAACTCGTAATGCAAAATGCTATGCATATTCCACCAAGATACACTATATGATATTTTCTATTAAATGCAAGTCTTTATTCGTGGTCATGGTTAGCCTGGAGATAATCATACTCATAAACGCTTCTATTCATCTTAACTGATCCATTTTTCGTCACAAGTCAGTGATCTTTCCAAAATTAATATTTTTTTCTTTTGCTGAAGTGATAAGCATACCGCTCTTAGCTAACCCTTTCGTCCATCTTTGAGTTCAAGGAGCATTTAATTCCCATTGAACTTGTCATTCGTTCAAAAAAAAACTTCGATCTGTGTGTAAACTACCGTCAGGATTTCAATTTTGTTTCCTTCACTTAAATGTATTCCTTCACAACTCAAAAAAACTGCTTAAACTTTTCGGGCATCTGTTGTTTCGTTTTTATTACGGGACTATAGCACGGAAGTAGATGGATGACACCTTGTGGAGACTTGTAGTTCCACATTTAACTGTAAAACATGTGCGCATCATAAATCTAAACTTGAACGACAATCTAAATGCAGCCTTTGCAAAGGCATAATATTTTCGCACTGATGCACGCCCCCGCCACGATCAATATCAAATTCCTTGCAATAATTCCTTGTAGCAAAGTTGCATACAATCAACCGCTTAATTATATTTCTCAGAGTCCTTTTCATGGAACCTAGTATTATCAGTGAAAAAATAGGATTCGTGTGCCTGTCTCCATTGTCGAGAAGCTATTGTCGCTCGGCCATTCGTTCAGTCGTTATTAGGACGCACGAGAGTGCAATTTCCGATGTGGTAGTCGAAGGCTGTGTCTTTCCTTAAAAGAAACCCAACGTCTTTCCAATAAGAAGGCCGTGTTCGCGCTCCTCTTGCCATGAATTCCTCTTGCCAGCAGCTCAAAGACGAGGTGCGAACAGCCCCAAGAATATTGCCGGCCCTTTTTAGAGGATTTCTGTGTCACTAAAAAAATTTAGAAGTGCGCTAGATTTTCTGCTGAAAATGTATTGCCATTCAGCAAAGCTCTCGGTGAGCGCACTGGAAAAACTAAGTAGTGAAATTAAAACCACCCTCTCGAACCATAAGGACTGCAGAAAATGAAATCGTTCAGCGTTGTGTGAGCTGAAGCTTCTCGGTTCTTGAACTTCTCTTTGAAGAACATCAAAATATTGGTGCAAAAAATTGTACTTTTTCGAGCAGCTCTCGAGAAATGCTAGCTAAGCTTTAACTTAGAGATGCAAAACAACCTTCTCGAGTATTCCGAATGCTCGTGATTTATTCTGTGTATTTTTAATGAATTTTAAATGCTCAAAGGACTTCTTATCATTCTTGGGCGTTATGAATATTTAAAGAAAATATGAAGAAACGACAAATAGAACCCGAATAAACAAAAAAATTCTGGGGTATTTTTGAGAAGCTTATAACTTTGAACAAAAGACATTAAAAAAGTTTTCTCATTTAAATAAGATCACAACTAGAGATATTACTGCATTTCTTTAGCGGGAATCTCATTTCATGATTGCACACAATTTTGTTGTTTTCTATGCACAATAGCTGCGGCATAAAAGAAATCTTTGCCAACTCTGAACTGTCTAGAAACTCCTGTAATTTTCTGGCAAAGTTTGCCCAGTGATAAATTTTATGGGAACTTTTCCAAATGCAGAAAGCCTCGTAACCCATTTCTGTGCGAGATAAAATTTACGTCTCCCGAGATCACTTGACTGCTTTTATCGATATGGCAATGACGACACGCTAGAAAATTAAGTTTGGCGGGCCAATTTGCGCCGTGGCGTTTCTTTCATTCATTTTCCAGTGAGGAAGAGCTTCAAAGCTCCTGAAATATGCCCACTTTCATGCTTGTGAAGAATTTATCGAGAAATATTTCGTAGAGTCGTACAGAGCCTTCGACTTCAGGGTGGGAGGGAGAGCGGTTCAAGGAGTCTCTAGATCCGAAAACCTTCATCCTAGACTTTTACATAGCCAAAAATTCGGCCTCACCTTGAGTTTATAAATTCCTCTCCTGATCAAATTTTCGGGCTCTTAATTAGCCTTTCAAGCCGACAGAAAATTTCATTCTTCCGTGGAGGATTAATCAAGGCCCGTGGAAATCATTTCTAATCGGAATCAAATAAAATACTCTTCGGGTCAGACAATCCTGCGACCTACGCAGGGAATGTTAGTCCAAATCGCTGGCATAATAACCTTCCATCACTCGGTGACTGCGCCGATCATATTTCATGTGCGTTACTAGCAGCCTGTTCCATCATTCACCCTGAGATATTTTTATTAGAAACACTGCCAGGGGTAATGGCAAGCGTTCTTACATGGTTCGTCTCGTACTTTCTTTCCTGGCTATTAAGACATTTTTTGTAACAAATACCCATGGTTTCTCTCACCCAATGCAGCTGCCATTTGTTCGTTTCGTAGCGTATTCCGGTCATAGTAGCTCACAATTTTTTAACAATCTTTATTGTTTTGCAAAAGCATATTCCGCAGTTTTACAACTAGGAGCCCAATATTTCTGCGGTTAAACTAACCATCGTTTGAAAACGTTCCTTTTTGATGGGAAGTGTTTTGGGAGGCACAGCTGTTGTTAATTCCAATATTTTATGAACAATCCTAAGCTCTGCTATTTTATTGAGGAGCTCATTTTCTTTTATGTTTAGAAGAGACTTTGTTTCGAACCCTCCAACAACACTAGCGCTTGAATCATGAACTTATTTCCACGTTTTCTGTCTTGTATCTCAGAGCGCACGAAGTCTTTGCCCGCATCGTCAATCGCGCGAGTGTTTAAAGTTACACGGACAATAGCATCCAATCCCCTTTGTAGGCCTTTTTGGAGGCGAGTTATCAACTCCATGAAGTAAAGTGAGCTTCTGGAGCTGAGTCCCATCGCTTCTCTGTATCTAAGCCCCATAATGGCCTTTGGGTTCTGCTCCTCTCATCCAGAAAACCAACCGTGCCCATGTCCCATGGCTTTCTTGCCTCTGTAGAAAAAGAGCAATTTAGCCTGACTGATCCAGCTGGTCTTTATCGACTGCGTCTGACAATAATTACTTCTAGACAATATATCAAGAGCTCGACAAGCTTTCGAACGATGGAAGGTAATTTGCAGCGACCTGAAGATTTACGAGGGTATTTTGAAGCAAGCCACCACGACAGTGAAACAAAAATGGTGTTGGACAAGGAAAAACTTTTAAAGGAGTTTGTCTTGAGGACGCCAGCTTTCGTCAGCCTCGAGGAGTTTCTGGAGAGAGCTCTGCAAGCACTTCTCCAACTCCATGCCTGGAGTTAATTAATGGATCAATCGAACAAAAACTCCTGCAGGATCAAAAGTTTTCAGCAGTGAGAGACCTTGAAGGAGTGCTCTGCGTCTTGCAAAGACAAACCAAATGAAGGAACTGGCCGCTAAAATGTAACGCTTACTTCTAATAGAATTCCCATGAGAATGATTGATGAGTGAATCCTGAGTTAGCTCGTTATTAATTTCTTAAAATATTAGTTATTAGAAATGTTAAAATATTAGTTGTTAGAGATGTTAAAATATTAGTTATTAGAGATGTTAAACTATTAGCTGTTAGAGATGTTAAAATATTAGTTATTAGAGATGCAAAAATATTAGCAATTAGAGCTCTTTAAATGTTAGTTATTAGAGATGTTAAAGTATTAGTTACCAGGTATTTTAAAACGTTACACAACGAGATATCATAAAGTGAACTTATATTTCGTTCTAGCGTATCTTGGTTTTCTTGTAAATGCACTATGTAACGTCACCTATATTCTGCATTGTAAAGTAGACGTATTAAGAATGCGCGCTGAAGTTGAATCGAATTAAAGTTTTAAAGTTTGCCTAAAATTAATGAGGAATGAGCAAAAGAAGCTGTAGACAAAACTGGAGATTATTAAAGACATTTTTCTTTCATAAAAAATTATGAAAAATTACTTGTAGAGCCATTCGAGGGCCTACATAGCGAAATAGAAAGAAAGAGAGAGAGAGAGAGTGGCGTAAATAAAAGAAGGAAGGTCAATAATTACTTACCGAACAGCCATCGAATTTATTTCAAACAGATACTGAACTAATGTTGAAAAAATTCAACGCAGTTTACCTGCTTATCACTGCTCGTCTGTTCATAAACTTTTTACACCCGAAAAGAAATTTACAATTACTGTATTCAAAATGTTACAACGGCCTTTTGATTAAACCAACATTGATAAATTTATTCACAATTTAATACTTCATCAATGAATATTTTCATGGACGAAACCCAACTCCTGTACTGAGCTAAAAGTTTTTGTTGAATTAAAGCCATCAATGTTCCATCCAGTGACAACTGGATTAAATGAAATTCTTCGTGAACATACTAGTATATTGAAATGAGAGGAGATATATTTTGCTTCAGAAACAATATCGAGGAAGCTAACCTGTAAACAATCGCATCAATCACAAGATAAAACATGGTATCCACCAGAAATGAATTAGAATGAACTGTACAAAAAATATACCTGGCTACACAACCGTAGGTGATAAAAATTATCGCTGTAACCTCGAAGTTAGAAAGTACATGTATATTCAGTCCATCAAAGTTGATTTAAATTAGCCTGCTCTATACACGACAGTCGCAAAAGGTAGTAAGAAAACAGGATGTGTTCATGAGTCCATGTAGAAGTAAAGATCATGCGTCAAAAGAGAGAGAGCCAGTGTTATGCGTTTGCAAGTGCAGTCAATAAAAAACTACCCCACCAACTTCGAGCGCAGCTAAAACTCTGCCCTCATTTTATTGCGCTCTGAGGGCCATGCGGAGTTGCTCCCTGTACGCACCCAACCGACAGCTTTTGTGTCCCATACCTCGGGCTGTGCCCAGCCTGTGCAGAACTGCACTAAGCACTGCGCTGGAACACTCGCGTTGGACGTTAAACGGTAGCTCAGGGTCTGAAGACCTGGACGCTAAAAGCCATAAAAACAGACTCTAAAATACTTGAAATACGGTCAATGCCTAAGAAAATGAGCGAAAAGAGTCTTGAAACGTAAGCTCTAGAAACACTAGAAAAAGGGTGCTAAAATTGTTGACACATAGGCGTTAAAAGTCATGAAAACAGACGCTAAAATACTTGAAAAACGGTTAATGCCTCAAAGAAAGGGCGAAAAATGTCTCGAAACATAAGCTCTAGAAAAACTAGAAAAAAGCTTTAACATTTTTTAAACATACGCTAAAAGCCATAAACAACAGGCTCTAAGAGTCTTGAAATACAAGCCCAGAACTCCCAAGAAAGACGACTCCAACGTTCCTGAAGCAGGTGTCAAAAGTCCTAGAAAACAAAAGATAAGAGCCCTAGAAAGTAAGCGCTGCGCACTCTGTAACGTTGGTGCTAAAATCCTTGGGTAACTGACGCTCAAGGTTCCAGATCATCGGCTCTACAGTCTTTAGAATGAATACGCAAGAATAACTTTAAGCTTCCTATACCGTGAATGCTGTAACTTTCAGGCATGAGCGTTGAATGAACTGAAACAAAGCCTGAACACACTGCCATGTGAAGTTTCTAATGCCCCAGAACATGAAACTTGGAATACTCTGAAAAATAAACGTTAAAACATACTGGAACGTAGAGCTTGGCCTTATGATGAACGCTGAAATATTCCTACACGAAATCTGGAAAATACTAGAACATGAGTACCGAACATTAAAATAGGACGCTGTTGCACCATTATAAGTCCATTCTTACGGGTGCAAGAGGGAGAGCATTCGTTAATTTTTCTTGATCCTCGGGAAAAAGTTAAAATCTCAAAATTTCCTTCTTACGGATGCACTGATAATGGAACATCATCCACTGGCAGGAAGTAACTATGGAGTGTTGAGTGGTATCACATGCAGCCCATCGTAAAAGCTGGAAAATTCGTGGCAAAGTTCTTGTATTAAGTTCAGAGTAAAATACGCCAATCTACTTTTATGTCATTTTTCTCTCGTGTGTTTGATAAATTACTAAATTTGGTAAAAGTGTCATCATTTTTATTTTCGTCTTCCTATGAAGATGATTGTGCTTTTTTAGTGAATGTCACGGGTTATGTAAACCGATACAGAAAGACTCTTGGTCTATGTATATCACAAAATAAAGGCTGCTTGGTTTATTGTTGAAAGCATCGTTAATTGAACGGCAATTGTGAGTAAATCATGAAAACAATGGACACGATTCCTTAACTCTCTTTTGAACTTGAATGATATTCGGACACAGCTGTTTAGCAACAGAACACTTCTCTGATACGTGGCTTCAAATTCTTTGTTAGATCTCACAGAAAATGCCAAGCATTGTTCATTCAAAGCTGGCACATATATAACACAAATTAATACTTCTACTGTTTTAAACGCTAAATTAACTACGCTGTTAGAGGTAGAACGTATCTGATATTCTTTTTCAAGTCCGAAACGGAATCGCCTGGCCACAAGTAATGTATAAAATAAATTATGATTAACAGCTAAAAAGCCCCTGCCTCGTGGTCATCGACAAATCAATCCCTAATTATTAATTTTGTTCGTTCAACATAGAACTCCCGTTAGGATTTTAATTACAGTCCAAGCTGCAATCATGTCACAGTCTTTCATCCCCCAAGCAGAAATAATTTGAAGAGATCAAACACACATCATTAGAGTCAATTTTTTGTATTTACTTTAATGAATTGTTATACCATGCAACCAAAATGATATATCCTAGCATGACGAATCGTACAAATTAACCTAATGTTAGTACTTTTTGAAGTTCGGGTACCATCTAATTCTAAAGTTAAGATTACGCACAGATTCCATCATTTATAGGAATTGACCGAAAAATTCTGATTAAACACCGACAAATTTTTTACATTTTGTCCACTGAACTTAGAACACATATTATTCGGGCTTTCCGTTTAGGAATATTGGTGAAACTCGAATGTGCCTTCTGAAGCACCGATCAAAACCAAACGTCGAGTCGTATTCTGGCCTTATTTTCCCCGCTGAATTGCAAACGACTTCGAGATTCTAAGAGCGATTCAAGCTGTCAGAACTTGACTTTAAAGGGAATATTTTTCTTTCTTGCGGAAAGACCGAGTTTTTATAGGCTCCAGAATCAGGAAGTTTTTTCTGCGTGAATGGAAGCACGCGTTCTGTAACGCTCATATTCCAGCTCATAATATTAAAACCAGTTGTGTTAATGGTTTTGAAAAGCTTAAATCTACAAGAAAAGAAGCAGCCTTGTAGGCACCAGCTGCGCAAAGAAATAATATATAATGCACTAAAAAAATGAACAAATAAATAAGGCCACAGCTAGATTGGAAAATTGATAAGATTAAGAAAAAGAAAGGTAGTTCCATATATCCTCAATACAACGGTCTTCTCAAGTCTGTTCGAATTTTTTCGTATCTGATGTCACACAGAGAATAGAGATTCAAGACGAGCCTGAAGCATCACTTCAACTACCTCCTGCTCAAGCTTACACAGGGCAACTTCAACTTGCGCGTCGTCATGCGAGTTATCTAACTTTTACTAATGCACATTATAATATTATCCCATACGAGCTGCATTAGAATGCTGAGCAGCTGTTGTGGAAGTCGCTAGGATTGAGCTTATCTTCTCAGCGAGTAGGATGGACATCTAAAATTGAAATAACATGCAGAAAATCGATGTGCACTTCAATACTAAGGGGAACAAATACGTGTAATCATTGCAAAATATTGTTACTGTTAGAGTGAGATTTGAGCTCGTTTGTGTACTGGTTTCATTTACATATGTTCCTATAATTTTGTAGTGGTTCACATTATTGTATTTCAAGTCTTCAGCTTGCCTTAAAGTAACATGTGATGAAGTCATAGCAATGCAATCCGCTTTCAAGGCGATGTCAAACATCATCCAAGTACCAAGAACTTCGTGACTCAGAGCGCAGCGTCACGAGGCCTCACTAAACTTTTATTTGAGCTCATAAATTGTGACCAGCGTATGCTCAAATGTGACCTCATTTAATACTGTAAAATGCATGCACGCTAGATAACTGTTCCCAGCTCGTGCTAGATAACTGTTCCCAGCTCGTGCTAGATAACTGTTCCCAGCTTGCGCTAGATAACTGTTCCCAGCTCGTGCTAGATAACTGTTCCCAGCTCGTGCTAGATAACTGTTCCCAGCTCGTGCTAGATAACTGTTCCCAGCTCGTGCTAGATAACTGTTCCCAGCTCGTGCTAGATAACTGTTCCCAGCTCGTGCTATAATAGATAACTGTTCCCAGCTCGTTTATTTCTGTCATCGGTCCTTTTCTTTACTCAAAGCATTCTTAACACGTTGCATCCGATTGCCTGATTGGCGTAAAACTTCACTTTGTACGCATAGTCACTAGAAGGATCTGAAAAAATTACAGAACCTAACCTCAGTGGTACACATACGTACCACTTCGGAGTCAACGTGTTAAGCCCACACTCTGGTACAACCTTGCTTCTGTGGTGAGGAATTTATGAAACAATGATTCCTTCTCACGCGAGTCTTGATCTTTTCATAGTCAAGAAATCGATCTTCTTAGAGTGAAGAGTGTCATGCTTTGATTTCTAGAAACTCATGAACATTTTTAAACAAATATTTATACACAATTTTTTTCTACATCTACTGCATCAAGCATCTTTCTTTTTCTATTCCCTGAGACGGCTAATGTAAAGCACGAAACTTCTCCAGCAGCGGCACTTAAATTGAATAAAAAAATTAGCAACAATGCTATTTAATTCTGTTTCTTGTCAGCGCTAGTTTTTAAACTGCAGTACAACTAAGCTAACGGATTTCGATAATTGCTAAAAGAATGGGAAATTATTTCTAGGAAAATATTAGTCGAGATGCACCGCTTGTATCGTGTATTTTGCTGTTCTGTTCCTTAAATTGCACATTTCTATTCGGATTTATAAGCTTGGAGAAAGTAATTGCGGATTTTTTCCATACTCGTCCGTTGCTTCATTAAATATCAAATAAAACTTTGTTTTTTTGTTTTTCCCTGTAAAGGAATTGCATAGTCCACATATAGAACGTTCACAACGATTTACGTCATTATCCCATAATTCTGTTTACCATTTAAGATCCTGCACTACTAAAATGACTACTTCGGCAACGCTCAAATCCCTTCAATTTTCAGAACTTATATCTCCACAGCATCTTAGGACACTCATGTTTATGTGTTGTCTTCAGGAAAAATTACATGAGTTCAGCATGTTCCTTGTTTGTATAAGAGGTGCTTCATTATGCGACATAAGGCTGAACACATCGCGGAACATGTCGTGTTTTAGGCTTTACTCTAACTTTCTTCTTCCTGAATTCAACTTACATTATCTCAAGTCCGCATGGGAGCTGATCCATTATTCATTTTATCTTGCGGGACAATCTACCTGAGCTTTTAGGCCAGGGCCACCGAGCTGCTCATTAGAATACATCTCATCCACTCGACCCTCAGCTTCCTTCATAATCTACTTCAGGAGCGGTCGCAAGGCTTACCTTTATGAACTCGCCCTTTGTCTCCGTTCTCAGGTGCTCTCGACACTACATTTGAGTCAAATGAACTTTTTAGTGAATGTTCAGCGGCGAAACGACTTAGGATGTACTTTTTCTCTAAGTGACCTCATTTTTTTCCTTGTTTTAAAGTGGCCTCATATGACTTTAGATTTAAAGTTCATGATACTTCTTGTACAATCGAGACTTTGTCAAAAGAAATTTTGTTTCGCTCTCTATGTTCCTGATTACTGCTTATATTTCTCGGCTGATTGTTGAACTCTCCAATCTAAACTTATTTTCTAATCGACTAATTTTTACTTAAATAATTTTGTATATTGATACCTATACATTTCTAATGCGTCTGTATTTGCGTTACATCTTCGTGAATTGGTAATCTCATGTTTCATACTTTATCCAGGGTGTTAGAATATATGCAGAATGAAGTCATGTAAGAGACTCTGCCTGCTTCTGACTAGAGGTTTGTCCTAGCCCAAAGTTAGGCTACTTTGTAAATTGGATTCCCCTCAGCTTTTAAGTGCTATAAAATGAGCCATTTGAGGAACCTATAAAGTCGACGTAGTGAAACCTGATGATTGTTTGCAAAACGTCTTTCCTTTTTTATATGGAAGAAACCCGCCTGCTTTTAGCTACTTTCGTCTACAATTCATTCTTTAAAAATCAGTTAGCCCCTTGCAGTTGGTGCAACTAGTGTCCAAAGAATTTCGTCTTCGAAAGGGATCTCTATCAGAGTTGTACTCTTATAAAGTACTTTCCAAGTTTCTTTGCTTGCGAATTTGTACTCTCAGTCTCACTTAACTTTCAGGAATTTTGTTACTTCAGCAACATCAGGTAAACAACATTAATAATTATTGCTTGCTTCACTGTAGTTGTGATTCTTTGTTAAATGCGCATGAAGTGAATTCTGTCATTCCTTCAAATCAGAAGCATGAAAGGCGCCATATTCTTCCTCATTAGATTTTTGAGATAGAGGGGGAGAAAGAACAAAGGAATACCCTCATCTTCTGTAAATCTTGACTTCTTGAGTTCATGCAGGGTGTTCCTGGCTGCCTTCTGTGCAATCACCTATCTGCAGAGTTTGTTCCTCAATACATTTGAGTAGTCCTCCCCTCCTTGTCTCTTGCTTCTCTTTCCTTCTTGGAAAGGGACTGGTTCTCGTGTGATAATATTCTTACTATGTATCTTCGATCACATTTGTGTATACTACAATAATTATTGTACAATTATTATTTCGGGGTCAACGTTTCAGTTTCACTGATACTGTATATTTTATGCTTTTTCGTACATTTAAGAGTGATTTCATGTATAGCCTGCATCATATTTTTTCTTTTTTTAGGATTGAAATTATACTATGAAATACCGTCTTCCGTTTAGACTTGTATACGCATACAAGTCATAAAAAGGTACATTTGGCAAAAACGCACATCCCCATCTCAACTGGTTGAGGGGTTATGCTTTCCTTTCTTTGAGCTCATAATTTACACCACCAAAACGTGTTTCAGTTGCCACGGATGTAAAGCTCCGTCAAATCCAGTCAGTGAGTTTCTTTACTCACATTCATTTTGAAAGAACTCCCAAACGCCTGTTTCTTCGGTAAGCAGGCATCCCAAACGCCTGTTTCTTCGGTAAGCAGGCGTTTTGTTCGGTAGTTTTCAAGTACAAACACGCAAGCTTCAACCAAGAGTAACAGCAGGTTGCAGTTTGCCTAATGCACGCTTCCTTTCCGTACAAGTCGACGTCTCACGTTCGTCTGCTTCGCTTGAGTGCACTGGAGCTCAGTGTCTCGACAAGTTTGCAGTTTACTTCAATTCTGCAAAGAGAAGCCAACACTACCTGAAATACGGGCAAACTTGGCCTCGGATTCTGTCACTCCAAACGACATGAATTCTTCGAGTTACGTTCGCGAAATCCTTGCATTCCACATCGTAAATTTGTCATGCAAAGAAAATCTGTTTACATTGTTGGGAAGCTGAAAGTTGTGTATGGATTCGCTCGCCGTAGGGTATCCTCAAGAATTCTCATTCAAGACCTCGCATTAATATTCAGTTCTTGTTTAACAAAGTTCGGCTGGAAGTCTAATTCTATTCCCTTGCCTTAAGTTATTGAAGGCATTTCGCACAAATTCCTAATTTCACAACTTAGTAATCGATTTCACTAAGTCTATTCTCTGTTGTTTCAAGAAAATATACTTAGTCACCAATAACATCTTGTATAAGATGGTGTGTTTTTTAATGAAACCTGACTGAAAAATCCAGTTCTATCTGAAGGTGAATTTCGTATACAGCGTAATTTGCAAAATTTTTATACTGTCCCTCCTGCTCATAATATGAAACAAAATAAAAGTCTGTCTCACACGACTCTGTAACATAAGTATAAGTAGTTAAGCAGTAGTTTTTATTCTATTTAATTGGGCCGCCATAATCAAGTAACATCTTTACTAGTTTAACCTTCGATATCTTGTTATATAATATTGTCTAAGTCAGAAAAGATGAAAATGCCAGGGCACGTGGGATCAAGTTTAATAATAGTTCAAAAATTTCATTTTACACATTCAAAAGTTATCATTGCTCAGGAGCTGCATGAGTTGTTTTTAAAGTACTTCTTTGTCTTCTGTTCCTATACATGAACTCCATAATAGTGGAGTTCAGGTCTTCATTTGCCCGTTTGGCAGCGTCGAACAATGTTATTAGTTTTCTACTCTCTTATAATTAAAGGTCCACCCGTCCATCATTTTGTTCGTGATCGTCCATCGTGTGTGCGCACGTCTGATTAAATCTCGGTATTCCCTAAGCTTTAGCACGACACCGTAATTAATGTTGTTTTCATATTTAGTTCACCGACGTAATTAAAGTGCGCTAACCACAAGTCATTTATTGGACCCTTAATTAAAAGACATTTTACAATAAATTACCTATACTGTTGTCTGTCATCGTATCTCCAGTCGTTGGAGTTGGGTAACGATTTCTAAGCTTGTTTTGGAAGCCTGCTAATTCTGCTAGCATATCTTGCAACCCACCGCAGGTAGTAGTTCCCTTATTCAAGTGCGCCTTACTTCTTTTTTTTAGAGGAGAAGTCAGTATAACGAGAAACAAACCCTTTGAACGAGTGCTATTCATCAATACATAACTTTCCAGTCCAAGTTTCAATTTTCTGTCTTATGTTAGATGGTCGCTGTCGCTATTGTGTCTCACGGGAAAATACTACTGTAAAAAAAACACTGTCTCCTCATCCTATTTACCAAGAGTTTTTAATTACATTGCGTTGAATTACGTGAGACAAACTTAAGCACTAAAATATGCGATGAGGTATATCGCTTTAGAAGATTGAATTGGATAATGCAAAAATAATTTGAATTTTGTTTGAGGCAAGCCGAGGTATAAGGAAAACTTATTCCTTGATGATTATAAAAGCTCCCGATTGTCTAGTTTCCTAGATCTAAAACAGTAATTTCCTGAATTAATTGTGAATATCATGAAAGCATCATCGCGAGCGTTTTACTATGAATAGCATTTATTAGAATGTGGGAAGAGCGTATTGTTATGAAGCAAATATATCTTTCATATACCCGCGCTATTCACGCGAACGCAAATTAGTTTCAAAATTCAACAGTACGTTGACAAACGTAGATAAAAATGCAAGCGTTTAATTTCCGTGTTTTATCTTTAAATTTAGATCATACTGATGTTCATACGTGAAGCTAGGTTAGTGAGCGGTAATTTTAAGGCGCTAGAGTTGTCTTCCCCAAGTATAATGAAGATAAAGTGCGCTGAAATGAGCCCCTGTTCGTGCTGGACGTTGTCCTCACACAAACTCTGACCACCAATTCTTTACAAAAACTGTGCATGAAAATTTGCGGTCTACTGGGTTAACTACTTCCAGAGCTGATGTTGTAGGTGTGATGGAGTCAAGGGAGCTAGTGCGGAAAATACACATATGGCACACTAAAGTGGCTTTAATTGGGTTTTCAAAGAGCTGGGTCTGAGCTGTGGTTGATTTAAAAAGTTTTCATCGTGTTGTATACTCAATGCAAGTTTTAAGCTGGTTTGGGGAAAACTTTTATCGGTAACTTCAATAAAAACGCTTATGACTGAGAAATGATGAACGAAGAAAGAGCTACGAAAGCTTAAAAAAGGTACATGATAGTTGAATTACTGCTGTAAGAAGGAGTAATAAATTTTACAGAGGTAGGCGCAGGTATCATTGGATTATTCTCTGGCGCTAAAGAAAAGTAGGAGACAGTTATTCCCACTACAAAGTGGACGTTCTGAAATATTAAATTCTTTTGAATTTCATCTAAATGGACTTTATAGCAATTTCCTAAGCAGAGAAAAGAATGTTTTACTAGATTCACATACCAAGTACCAAAACTCTGATGGTTCAAGAAGATCTGAAACATGTTCAAGTTTTACCCTGTTCTTCAAAAAAACTAAGAGAATACGTTCGTGAAAATAGCTTCATCTTGTTTTGAAAAGTAATGACGTAACTACTGAAAACTTGATCTTAAAATATCAAATGGTGAGAGGCATCATATGTAGTTTATTAAAAGTGTAATTTCATTACACATTTCTGTCATGGGCGTCAATGGATCACTTGGTTCGAATTTTTTTGTGTGTAACCGTAGGTAATGATATTCTTATGAATATGTAAACATTGGTATCTATGTGTATCCTTTAAAACTTAGCAAAATAATATTTTTTATCGTATGTAATGATGCTAATTCTCTTGAATTTATTATTTTATTAAAAACACTCATGTTTTGGATTTTATGAGTGTAATAAATATATGGATATGTACTGGTGCTACACAGCAGTAAATTTAGTAAATAAGTCAAACCTTCCACAGTCATTGTTGAGAACATTAATACAGTTGAGTACGAAGCTTTTGAGGATCCGAACACACCAGCAGATGGACCTGCATTCTCCTACTTGACACCCAGGCAACGGTTGATGCGAACGACACACAGCGTGATGGACATGATAGCTAGGGCTTCTAGAGGATATCTGCAGGACATGACAATGGTGAACGCATCAGTCAACAGCTATGTGAATAAGACTCACAGAGCTGTAGACACAATTGCAAAGGTTTCTGAACGACAACAATCATACACAACAACAGTGTATGCAAATAACAACTCGGTGAGCAAGACTCACAGAGCTGTAGACACGATCGCTAAGGCTTATAGAGGACAGGCTCGAGACACGACTTAGAAAGAAGCGTCTTTGAAGACCGTGTTCTTGGATGTTCGTGTAAACACGCGTCAGATTAGGACATCACTTTGAGAGTGTTGACTGCTCTGCGCTGAGGCGAACATTTCCTTGAGAGCTTAGTAAACACCAGACCAGCGCTGGACGCTTGCAGACATGTGACATTTTGCGCTGCCTGCTTTCTAACTTTTTTTTAATGACCGTGTTGTCAAGGGCCACTTCGGACTTGCTTTCAGGATCATCCAAATAACACCTAATATGTCAATTTGCTCATGCTAAATCTTTCTGGTCATGTTGGCTGAACTGGACTCAGTCTTGCATCAACCTCAACAGCTGCAGATTGACAATGTTCAGCACTCATTTTCCTAAGGAGTAGAGTCCGTTTCCGTGACCGAACCATCAGACTTTCAGCTGTTTACATCTTTGGTTGCGGTAGACTGGAGGTAACTTCATTTGCTCCCACAAAGTAGAACTGTATTTCTGGCGGAGAAAAATGTATCAACTTGTTCGTCGTGGTTATAGAAAGGCAGTAAACTTTAACCAATCAAAAGCCCAAAGTCATTGAAGTTTCCAGGTAGACGGTCAAAGAAGACTGTGTTCATGGCAGTGTCAGGATAAATTTAGACGAGAGAGCTCAGGGCTAAAAGAATTATAGTAGTCACTCACTGTTTTCATCCGCACTTTTCTTTTCAATCTTAGCAGCAGCAGTTGTTGTACACGTTGCTGCTAGATCGATTGTAAATATTTTGGACAACGCATTTTATTTTTTATTTCGGTCCTTCCGCGCATGAGGTCTATTTTTATTGCCGCAATTTAATACAATGTGCCTTCCTTTCTGTTTTTTCCTATTTTTTTCTCGACTTTGTAGTGTACGGTTGACTTTCGTGAATTCTCACGATATTTTCAACTGATTGGATTTGAGTTCTAGTGCATTTATTTATGCCTATTACAAAACAAAATCAAATTTTATAAAGACCGTTTTAATTTTTCACGATGGCCTTTAAATAAAAGGCACTATTTATCATTTGACAGCTTTACGAGTAAAAGCATAGAGCTTTTACAACAGCAATGCTAAAGCAGTTTTCAAAATTAACGCAACTTATACTGAAGATACGGGCATACTTCACGTACGATATTTATTGTTTTCTTTTGGCACGCTAAATATTTGGAACCCAAACTTGCCAGATTGGTGTTTTTCACCAAAATTAATAAATTATTTATATTAAGTTAAATAAACCTAGAAACAAAATCCAACGTAAATTTTTGGATGCTGTAATGAGAATGTAAGCTCATTTAATTAACTATTCAATGTATTGTAAGGAATTTCCAATAGCAGATAAAATGCTAAAAAATATCTTTGTATCTTGCATTCTATACCGCAATGAACCTAGCACAAGTAATGTCACAGTCAAATAATTCCTTTCCTTGTCACTAAAAGACCCAAATGCAAAAAATGACACAGATATTTTGATGTGGTTCTAAATAGATATTGAATCTGGTGAACATTATCTAACGTTTATAAACTTAAGATTATTTTAAGGATACTTTTTCTTCAGTAGGTAGAAGACTGGATGGCTGACCAGTTTTTTTGGCATTTTTCAGTTAAATTTGGCCACAAATAGCACTCGGCAACTAGCAACACTATTTGGAACTCTTCACGAACATGAGAGATAATTTTATGATCTACTCGTAAAAATGTTGCAAAATCAGTTATCTATAAGACTGCGCAAATTTCCTGTCGTATTGAATAGTAACCATTTTGGAAAAATAATTTTCGGTAAATAGCCAAGTGATATAGGTACTACTCGTAAATAGATTGTACATAAATATTTTAGTGCATTTAAAATTTTAATATATTAATATTGAAAATTTCAGTCATAAAACGATTTTTCAGGAAATTAATTTTGTAAAAAATTCTATCCAGGATATAATTGATTTTATATATGAAGTGTATATACCTGCTCCGGGTTAATGCTGCTGAGAAGTCATTGCATTGGTCTCATGCCTGTCAAAGATGTCACTATGGAAAACCATTTTTCGATTTAGGGTACGAATATCATTAGGAAAATTTGATGTGAGATAATCTTCAAAAACTTTTTGAAATCAGAGCAGATTTTTCGATTTAATTTTATTTTTAGTTTAAATATGGATTGGACTACTATGACCTCAAATATTTTTCTATAGCTTCCGTACGCTGAATGAAGTCGTCATTTTGCATATCAACCAGCCTTTATGAGTGCTTCATTTTCCGGTCTAACTTCATCGTCGTATTAACGTAACTTTTTCTACATTTAAATAATTCTTCGTCCAATATTCTATAATTTAAGTAAATCACCGTTCATTTGATCACGAGGTTAGAGCAAATTTTCATTAATTTTGACCAAATTTTCTTAGAGCACACTACATTTGCGGCGTTGCGTGCCACAAGATGTATGTGTACTGTAGATTATAGTGATAATACATAAGCAACACTATGGAAATCGAATTTTTTAGCTGGTGGCACTTTTGTCCTAGTTGCACGGAGTGCCTGATATGTATGATAGAATCAACGGAAGTCACTGCTAATACAACCAGGAAGTTGAACTTAGTGATGTTTCTTACACATGTTAATCGACTAACCAACCGAATTTATATTACGAACTGAACTTACGGATACATAAGTGCAGACCTATTTCTATTCTTTTTTATGTTTTTTACGTTCCTTCTCTCTTGTTCTCTCATACCTCTGCAGTCGTTGGGATCGATGCACAAAGCTATAATTTGTTGTATAATTGGTCCAGTATTTTGTCTTCGATATTTGCGCCGCAAATTTTATGGAATTTTACTCAAGGCTGCAGCTGGTATGACTGGATCTTAGTTATTATGATTTATTGGCTCATCATGCTCGATCAAAGCTTTCAAGACTCTCTTTCAACATGCTAAAAATTTTAATACAATAATATTCCCAGGTATTTTTCCCATCTACACAGAGACGCTTCTTAGTTTCTCCTGTGCAAAGTTTCTTAGATCGGTTTCTTCAATGTTTTCAATATGTTCGGTTCGATTTTTAGGTTGATGATATTTCCTTTAATTCCCATTAGTCAAGGTTCCCATTATTCAAAGTCATATCAGAAAGTGTGCACAAAGTACACTGCTTACAATCTTCTAATCGTGGATATTCGTTCAACAAAAATACATGTTTCTTCTACATCGTGCCTTACGTTCATTGAAATACTTCATTCCCACACAGTATCATTCTTAATAGACCCTTTGTTGATATTTTTGCTTTTTGATGATTCTAGTAAGTCTATTGTGCACTGTCGGCTATGAAACACGAAGCTTGAGAAGAGCTTCTCTGCGATTTCATGTACGTAATTCTTTATGCAACTCTTCCAGAAATATGCGTTTCCCATCAACACCGCGTTCTTCTAGGTAAATTTCTGAGGGATTCTTTAGAAGAATGCAAGCCTTGGAGCGTGTTGAGCTCTGGCGTTGATTATGAAGTCTGCCGGAAATCCCTTGCGATTTATTTTCATTTTGGTCTGAGAAGCTCCGTTGTCGAGCAGCCAGCTAGCGTTCCGGAGCTTCATACACGCTACCATCAAGACTGTCTGCTGTTCTCGGGTCTATGAACTCCCAAAATAATCATTCACTATTTACTACAATGAGGATTAAAATTCCACATCCTTTTGCTGGAAATCTGTCAATCTCGGAAAATTTTTCAGTCCAAAAGTTGAGTGAGAATTATAGCTCACGTCGTCCTTTTTGATGGTATTTTTTATTTGTTATTTATGATGATCGATTGTTCAGCAAGAATTTTTTATTCGATCACTTTTACTCAACCTTTTTAAATGAAGTCAGCGGTGTTTTAAGTAAATGTTTTTTTTCGAACTCTTTAAATTTCACTTATGTTGTGGCTGCGGTGGTTAAACTAGGAATATGATAATAGTAATCTTCAAATTTCACTTCACAATTGGTTTACGGAGTGCGCTGGTTTCTACACACCCCTTACGACCTTGCGATCATATGAAATACATGGCTCGTATTTAACTTCATTTGATTTTGAGGTATTCGATGCAGGTTTGTGAAAATGTTCAGAAAGTTATGTTGACACAGCAATGAAGCAGCACTGTTTGCTGTGCATGAAGTTACTCTGCAGAACTGACTTGGTTTTAGAGTTTATTTTGGCTTGGCGGATTACAGCTCTGAATTTAGCAATTTTTGATTGTTTCTGTTTATCGTTCTTTTAGATTTGAAATTATGCTAGACAATAGACGTTAATTCTACATCTTTCTAGTTTTCTTATTTCCAGTCCTTTCACCTTTTCTGAAATGCTTTTACAGAAACTATGAAGTCTAAAACTCACGACCACTAACGTTACAAGTCGGCTTTAATATTCTGATTTTATTTAAAATATTCTTGGCCTCCCATCATAATGGCAAGCGCTTTACGTCCTCGACAGTTTTAATCTGTGTTGTGCGAATTATTAATTCATATTAGTCCGGGCTAATTGAGTCAATTAATTTTATACGTTCAATTTTTTGTGGATTTTAAGATAATTGTGTTAATTTTGCTTTACCGTTGCCAAATACCACGTCCAAGTATAAAGAAATGTCAGTCCTTGCTCAGCAATGTCAGCGCTGAGTTGTATATCTATTTAAAATCACTCTTGATATAATATTCTTCATTTAACATTTTTCTGCAAATAAGGCCTTACAAAGCTGAAAATGACCCACCTTTTTTCAAATCAGGCTGAGGCTGCAAACTGATTTCAATGTTTTCTAAAACAAACCTCAGTACTGACTTTTTTTTATTTATCTGTTTCCTATGACTTGACCTAACGTTAGCGCTTGGTACCCAACTTTCAAACGACACTCAGACCTCGATCCTGTGCATTCAGCTGCCTAAAATCCGCCCAAAGTTGTCTTTCGTTTATTCAACTTTTTTAATAATTCGGCCCTTACTGATCCCCGAGCGCTCATTTAAATCGAGCTGAGTGTTTGCGCACACGCGCTGCAATGAGCTGTTGACCGACACTCATTTCCCAGTTTTATCTCGCTTTAAATGAAGAAGAACTGCCCTTGCCTCGCTAATACAAATTATAAACGATTAAACTACAGGAAATTACAATGCCGACTCAAGTGGCCAGGTTGTCCTACCATTGTGTGTAGAGATTGTTTATCAGCTGTCAGTAAAGCAACATAGCGAGTGCTTTCAATTGAAAATGGTATTGAGAGAAGAAAGTCGAGAAATAAATGAGATTGCTATGAGTCTTCACATGCAGAAAGAGTGATATGGTTGATAAAGGAGTTAAAGATAAACATTGTACTGTACTGTATAGGCGTTTGTTCGATTATTTCTGTATTGAGAGGAATGCATATTATTGCAGCGGCTTGTTTTTTCGCATGTAAGCACATAGTACAATAATGGATTTAGTACGAGTTCAAACGGGTTATTTGTGTTAAAAATGTTAATATCGGATGAAAATTGTGCAGTGATACTTGAGAAGGGAATGTGAGTAGTAGTAATAAAGAACCTCGGGAATTTAAAGGAGCAAATTAAATTAATCTGTTTTTTATTTGACACTGGGACAACCTTATACTTTTAAAGAGACTTGTCTGCCAATATTGCTGCATAAAACTTGAATAATTTATTGTGTGGTAGTGTCATTTAATGGTAGAGTATTCTCCATAGCAGTCATTTCAATCAGATTGAACAATATATCTTTAGACTCACCATGGGTATACTAGACTCATTTATTGTACGTCAACTGTTCGGTTTCTACCCCTAGCACACTCAATATTTTTTCTTTGGATTTATAGGCTGGCTTTGAGGTTAAAGTCAATAAATTTATTCAAGTTTTGAAGGTTATTACTGTGTAAATTATGAGCTAAGTTTAATCCTAGCATTCTAGATAATTCCTCTGAGCAGTACGTTAAACAATTTGTCTAAGTTACTCATTCGTAAGCAATTAGTAAAGTAATCATAGGATATTAAAAACTTGATAAGAGTTTATGAAAAATACTAATTGCTCGGTGCCTGACGGGCAGAAAGCCTTTTTTTCTGCGCGAGTACACTTTATACATAAACTTGCTCATTATGCGTTGCACCGCACCTATTGCTAATGCATGTCCAGCATAAATAAACTGCCGCAATTATTTCAATATATTCCTCATGAGTTTATCACTTAGTGTTAAGCCACAATAACATTAGCCGTTTCTAATCCCAAATATTTGTTCTTCTCACTTGCTGTGCCGTAATTAAGCACAATAAGCACAACGATTCAGTTTGATGGCAGTATGCAGGTCTGGTAGTTTTGTTTCTTCCGTACTTGAACAGTAAAGATTGTATTTTTTCTTCGGAAGGGAGTGTGAACAGCATATTTCTTAGGGAATTGCACATAACATTTATTGAATTGGACATTACATTAATTAAAATTTTAGGTTGTTATGTTATTTAATTTCATTGATACCTTATAATTGTGAATCAGTATAAATACTTTCATGAATCTTCAAAAAAGGAATCGTCTATAAATTGATGATTCGTTTGGGGTGTATATGAAGCACCAATACATAGTTCTCTTGAACAACTAACTAGAAAATACTGATGCGGATTAGTGATCACACTATGATAGTTACTTTAAATGGTTAAATCACATCAATATTATTTACTAGCATATCGGTGATGGTCTTCTAGGGAACAGATACTTGGGAACCTTCTGGATCCCGTAAGCCTTTCATACAAATACACCGAGAAAAGAGTTGTATCCTCTACAATACTTGCTTGGACCTAAAAATATTCATTATGCGATACCGTGCTGCAATACGTTCTGTTATGCTGGTGTATGAACAAATAGACCTCACAAAACAACATAAACAATCTGCATTTCCGATATATTATAGTATCCAGTGTATGTATTGTTATCGGATTTTTAATTCTTAATACTATCTTTAGATTAGTGATGCTGCTCCTAACGATTGTTCCGGCCCGTCTGTTTCGCGACTTGTAGAGGATCGTAGGGGCGCTAGATGAGCTGGTTGATGAAGGAATGAATAGTTTGCCTGGTCTCTTACATCGCACGCAGGATGAATTCAAGCATCTTGCGCAGTACAAGCACAAGTTGATAACCGTTCGACCACAAGTAATAATTTACTGAGAGATGACTGCTAATTTTCCTCTGTGCAAATCCATTCTAATCGAAGTGGAATTATGTTGAAGGATTAGAATGATTTGTTCAACTAGATTTTAATCGATTCCATGACATAGTCCTGCTGGTTCTAGGCGTACTGATAACCGATATAATGTGATCGAAGTCGAAGCCTCTCGCACAAATTTTTCAAACCATCTCCTGTTGAAAAGATCTCAGCAAATTTTTGCTTTATTATTTCCGACAATGCAGAATCCACGCTTGTGATGTTATTTTCATTACTTTTGAAAGTTTGGATTCATTTCGAAAAAATATAAAGTACTAATGTCTGATAAGAATGAACTTTACACTTCACTAATATGCTGAGGTAATTTGTGAAAAATGTTTAACTAGAAAAGCATCAAGCTGAGCAAAAATTTATGCTTCATTCATTTAGTAAAAATTCTGCCTTTGTGATGAGCAGAATTTTATTCATGTGACTATAATTTATTCAAATTCATAACTCATTCAATTTCGTTTCATTAATTTCCTCTAAGTTACAGAACTTTTAATGTTTAACCATTCATTGCATTCTGTTCAATGTAACAATACATGAACTGTAATTTGTAATGAAAGTGCTCACGTTAGCTGTTTAACTTCATCAAAAAATCTGGTGGCATTTATTTATACCTAATCAACTAATAGAATTACTACAGCGTCAATGCAAACACTCGACAACAGTGTGTTGAGGGCTGAACATGCGATAGGAGGGAGTTTTACTTGCTTATAACAATGTCCTAAGGGTGAAGATATATCATATTTGCGAGGAAAACGATGGGTATTAATACATGTAATGTGTATGCTGTAAAATATTGAACTAAAGGGATTTTAAAGTGAACTGCAGGGCTTGGCTTATCTGTAACATCTGTGTAGAAAAGGTTCTTCTAGCAACAAGCTTAGTGAAAAGATGGCCTAAGATGGGAACTATAACCTCAATATTCACTCGACTGACTACAAGCTCTGTTTGGCTTCCTTCAGTGTTCCAATCCGCATTACTTCACTCAAGCCCTCTAAGTTACAATACAACTGGATGAATGGATATGAAAAATAGTGTATTATTAAGTTAGGTTTGGAAATTAAGGAGCCCTGCTAAAGCTAAAAAGATAAGTGAGCAGGAATGGTGGAAATACACGAGCACGGATGTTTTTGAGAACTTAAAAATTGAAGTAAAATTGAAGTGACTGTTCATGGTGACGTTAAACAAAATGTGTCTGCCGATACAAGCAAAATATGAGCATTGAAGGAAATAGACTCATCAGGGACTGCTGTTATTGAAATTAAAATAGTGACGCTAGGGTGAACACTTTAGAATATAGCAGACTGAAATGTTTTTTTTTGGATAGTAAAAGAAAGCACAGAAAATTTTTAACTTGAATCTTTTTGACGTACAATATTTAATGTTTCCAGAAAAGGAAACATTAAATATTGTGCGTCAAAAAGATGTCACACCATTGTTTCAATAAATGTTTTTATAATAAGCTGATCTCTCACATTTGAACAAAGAAGTTGTCTATTGTATTTTTTGTTGTGAGTAGGTTTTCCCTGAAGAGCATTCGTATCCTAAGCTTGTTGTTCTCACAATTTTAATTTTCAGCGAATGTCTGACGCAGCTTCAACGCTAGGAACACACAGTGATATTCCGACATTGAGCTTGTACCACATTGTAAATTCATTCTTTTTCTCGACAGCACAAGCTAACTAGTTGCCTTGTTAATTTGAGTTAATGCATATTCATAGGCGTAGGAACGAGCCACAAGCAGCTTGGGAGGCTTCCTCGCTGGGGCTGAAAATTGGCGCTTAGGGACACTTAGGCAACGGCCGCTGTTTCTCCTGACATGAACACCACTCCAGAAGTTGGATGGTGTGTCAAGCCTGTGCGGTCAGGCCGACTATTCTATACGAGATTTCTCAAAACTTACTCGCTATCTTCAGAAGAGGAATTTCAAAGACACGAAACTTAATGGAAATGTTGATAATTTAACTCTTCCGGAGATAATGAGGTTAGTACGTCTAAAAAAATTCTTCTCAGCCTTACACGTTTATGATAAATGTCAATTTCTTGCTACAATGATGGTATATTGAATTTACCTAATCTTTCGCGATAACAAAGTTTTTGAGTTCCTGTAAAGAATATTTTCATATCCTAACTTGATCATCCAAATTCTGCTAACACAAAAATAGAAATGAATTACTGAGTTCGTTTGGAATTCAAGTTACACTTGAATAATTATAAAAGATTACTTTATTTGCCGACAGGGTTTTCGAGGTACTAATTTTATTTAATGACATTAGTTGTGATCAAACTGTGTAGTTCGATAATCTTACTTATGACATGTACGTTATTATCTTAATAAGAATCAGATATTTTTCGCATGAAACTCGGTTACGCAAAAAATTGTTTTTCCCCGCGGTAATTTTGTTGATGAATTTCAGAAATTTGCATGAAAACGCCCTCAGTATGATGTGCAGGCCTTAACACAACTTATTTTTTCCGCTGAGAAATGCACACCATCGTCCCCAAAAAAATAAGTAGGCTAATAACAAAAAATTTAGCCGTAATAACGGCATAATTTGTTAACTAAATAGAATTTGAATTTGAAGTCTTTGGGACTGAACTTTAGAGTTGACATACACCAGTTTTAGTACACACACAAGGGTAAGCAAAGTCATTGTAACTTCACTGTACCTGTGAAGTTACAATGACTCCAGCTGTGTTTGAAGGAGCTGGATGTTTAGTTCTAATGATGTTAAGTTCTGCAGATGTGTGATGAAGCTTTTTCTATTATAGGGTGTAAATGCCTATGATCTCTGGATTTCATATGCTAAATTAATGCTAGGGTTTCCTCTTTACATTTCGTTTACCATTTTTACGTGGGATTTTATGTAGTGAGAATGCAATGCTGTGTGAGAAACAGACCTGGTGAAACTGAAGCACCACCAGTCAAACTTGTCCTGGACCCGACCAAGCTGCCTTATGAACCAGATATTCCATATCTGCAATTTGTCTTGGTGGTCAATGTCAAAGAGTCAGGGTGGGTTGACAAATATCTTTTCCTGTCTAATATTTCACCTTTTTACTTCATTTATGTCGTGTTTCACACTCGGGTCCTTCGTACCTTCGTACACTGGTAACTTTGTGTCTTTGTACGCTGCAGACTGATGTGTATTTATATCCCCACTCTAGTAATAATAACAGAAGCTTCAATATAAATTCCCAAGTCGCTGGAGCTCTGAAATTTACGCTCAAAAATATAAAAATGAACATCTCTTTTAATGATATGAAAACCGAAAAGTCTTTTCATTTGTAGTGGAGTTTTAGCACTGACTGTTACCATACTGTTTTAAGATGAAAATTAAGAGGTAAATTATTGACACAGTTCGGTTGTTTGATATTCTTTACTTTGAATTAATTGAATGATTTGAGACTAGCATGAAATGCTTGAGGGTTAAGTCTACGGAAATGAATAACCACGTTTTAATAACTGTAATGTACTTACTGTAACTTCGATACACTTGTGGTTCATCCCTGTCAGATTTGTTATGCTCTACTTTATTTTCTATTAGACTGAAGTTTTTATTTCTGTCCGCCACTTAAATTTTTAAATTGTAATTTACGAATTTGAATAATTATTATGAACGGTTTCTCAATTAGTTATTTTTGCTTGGAAAATTAACAAAATTATATTTTCAATTGACTTTGTGAAATTGTAGATGGTTACTATTTAATGATTCGCGGTGAGCTTCTGCACTTTTAGGTATTTCAAATTATTGTTGGGTCACTCTGGGCAATAAGATGATTTTCAACATTGTGGTGTGCTTAGCACTTCTCTCCAATCAACGAAAAAGATACAACATAGCGAAAATATTTACCCTGGTGAAAATTTCTAACTTTTGCGGTATAACCACGCTAATAACCTCAGCAACCACAAGTGGAACCAAATATTCGTGATACCGTTGTATTCAAGCAGCACGTGTGAGTTGTGTTTGCCGTATGTTTGTCATGGTAAACACAAACACGGTTTGTCACGGTACTGTTTCAAATGGTGTCAAGGAAAACTGTTTCAAACAGTATGACACTTTATGTTTCTCAGTATTTATCAAGTGTTCAAGTTGCATTAATTTCTATTTGTGGGTCCATCTATTCTTATATGCTTGTGGAGGAATAAGTGGAATTCCAATACATAGGAAATTTTTTTAGGAATGTGAAATACTTTTTACTGACCATGGAGTCGATTAATTGCTTTCAGTTGAAAAGAGTTCACGTAATAACTCTGCTAGGCACTGTTAAATTATACACACTGCAGCGTTACTGTATATATATATATACACACTTGTTATCAAATTCCTGCCTAACAATCAAATGCTTAAAATAATGCTAGCATCTCTCATAGCTATACAAAGTATACGTAAATGTAGCATCAAACACTTTCCCGTTCTCACAAACTAAAAGGAAAAGTCGTTAATATACCTAATTTTCGAAGTTCTTTTCTATGATCTTGTGCCACAATAAAATTCTGAGTATACTTATGAATATTTTTGAGCGTACTTGAGTAATGAAGAGAACGTCTTACTATTTCCTCGTCCCTGTAAATAGTCACAGAATTCCGACCTCACTCTAAAACATTTAATAAAATCTAGCCCTTAGACATAATCTCAAGAACACGGCGAGTAGAGAAAGGCTTTTGCATCTCCTGGCATTTGGGTCTCCTTCACGCACTCCACGATCTTTTGATATTCTTTTTAGGGCTTTTGGCTTGACTGCCTGCTCGTCTCATTATGCTGAAAGCAGAAGTGAATTCCATGATAGTGCAAGTGAAATCCTCGCGAGTGGAACTGAATTCTCTTGAAGTGATGGTAGTTAAACTGCGAACATCATATCATTGCGAGACCCAGCGTACATCCTGCCAAAACTTCTAGAAGTTCAGAACTACTCTCTAGTGTCAGCGAAGCTCAATGCTTGTCACTGGTTGAAATTATGACCATTTTTTGTAGTGCTTGAATTAGATAATGAAAAATATGCATGGATCGAGTTTATTTTAACACATTTCCTGAGAAGTGACCCACCGGTGGATCACTCAGGTTAGGTTCTGTAATTTTTTCAAAGCTTTCAAGGGAATATGTGTACAAAGTAAAGATTTGCACCGGCTAGGCAATCGCAGGAAACGTGTTAACCAAGTTTCGGGTGTGCTTGAAAGGATTGTCCTGCAGTGTATCTTGGAGACTTGGCATGTCTCGAACACCTGTAACGCCTCTGGAGGACACTCGTAGTGTCTGTTCACGTCAGTGTATCTTGGAGACTTGGGATGTTTCGGGGCATCTGCAATCCTACTACTATGCCCTCATAGTGTCTGCTCTCGTCAGTGTATCTTGGAAACTTGGGATGTTTCGGGACATCTGTAAATCTACTAAAAGATGCTGACAGTGTCTGTTCTCGTCAACGTATCTTGGGGAGATGGTGCCTGCCTTAAGTATCCCGCTAGCTGGTGGAGCCGACTTTGTTTCTCTCGTTGGGAGGTAATTGGGAAATGAAGCTGGTACCTAGTAAGATTGTCATCGTTGCATCATTTTTCTTCTTCTGCTTTTTGTCCCTCTGACAAGCGCTCTACCACTTTTGAATGTTTCTGCAAGACACTTTTTAATTTTATTTGAAATTCTACAAATTTATAGTGACTTAAATTACAGTAACGTTTATAAATCTCATAATTCTATTTAATGTCTCGTTTATTTCCGGCGTATTTTGATAGTAAGGTATCGATTTGCTGATCCTTTTGATTCTCCTAAAAGACGAAAAATCCACTTTCAAGTCTTTTAAACAAATTTGGTGCATTTTCTACTTATATATTTCATTCCCTTGTGTTGATATTCGGCTTCCTGTTTCCCCAGTGAGGGGGAAGGGAGGACAGTACGATGACCGAGTTGTTCACTAACAAACCCGGCTACCTGCTGGTCAATTACGTATTCGTTAATGTTAGTAAACATTGCATCGTATTACAATACTAAGATTTCAGGTGCAAGAGAACTGGGAGGCCTCTTTTTTGAAAAAATCTTATCATAAACAGTTCGCTTTCTGGTGTACAGGCAGGACTCAGACTTGAGTTAACTGTGTACTACTTACGACTAAATTTTCTAAATAGCTAGTTTGATTTGCATGTACGTACATGCCCCTCATATAAAATTGAACATTTCAACTTTACAGCATAGAATTTACAAGAGATGTCTCTTTAAATTCAAGTTTGAATTAACGCTTGTGATTGCAAGATGCAATGGAAAGAATTTACAATCAAAATACGACTAGGTCTGTTGTTAACTTCCAAACTCCATTGGAAGATTTCTTCCGGCAATAAAATTGGCTTCTCGTTCTCAAAAAGTAAGAACTAGCTTCATGTCTGAATATTTGCATTTATTATTGTAAAGGAATGAAGAGCTGAAATTGTAAACTCATTATTCTTCATAAAATTAGTAAATTGGATTCACGACCTGCGGTGTGAATCTCCATGATTTTCCCGAGCCAGTATTCTTGTACTGATTTTTCGAATGTTTCTGTACGCAGTTACATTAATTCTACTGCTTGGCTAGTTAAATTATTCATGAGGGGATTCACCGGAATTTGTAGAGAATTGTGAATTTATTCAAGGGGTACATTCAATACGCATTCAACTTCAACCGCGCGCATTCTCTCTTTGTCAGAATTGAATATTACGTTCAGCATAATAGTCACTAACTGACTGCCTTGCTGACAAAGAGTCCGTGGATTTTAGCACAAGATGTGTGATAGCTTTAAATCTTTCCCTGGCAACCGACTTTTACACTTTTCTGCTGTTCCTAAACGTGACTCATGCACGGTAAGGAGAGTGTAGGCAGTGTTTAGGCAGCTTTGTGCTGTCAACTTGAGCAATCTGTAGGTTTTAATAAAACGCGAGCTCACGGCCCTTAGTCCTCACGAAATTTCGGTTTTGAGCCCTCAAACTATTTACTGCTTTTTCAGGAATGATATTCCCGGTGTAAATAAGATTCAATGTAAAAGGTACACTACCATGTTGATATGTTTCAAATTTTTCACCAATTGGAAATTTGTGGGTTGTTAGTCTCCAACAATCATTTTCGATTTTTCACTCCTCTTCATTTCATTTTTCTTCCCCTCCTCGAGAATTCTTTTGCATTTCGTTGGAAAGTGCAGACAGCTTCAACGGATGTCTAAATTCATAGCCGGATTTACGTAAATTTCCATGCATTACCGTAAATTTCCG
>VCRD01000599.1:6384-60637 GCA_006783055.1 Trinorchestia longiramus | reverse complement strand
GTGAGCGAATCCGCTTGCGAGCGGAAAGACCCGGGTTCGAATCCCGCTGCCGACATGGTTGACGCGGCTAGAAATACGGCATGGGACTTGGGTAAACAACCGAATAATTATCGAAGTAATTATCCGACCCAAGAATGGGCCCGAAGGTTCGTTCCTATAGCCTCATTCTCTTCTATTCTAATCATTTTAGATTTTTCACTCCTCTTCATTTCATTTTTCTTCCCCTCCTCGAGAATTATTTTGCATTTCGTTGGAAAGTGCAGACAGCTTCAACGGATGTCTAAATTCATAGCCGGATTTACGTAAATTTCCATGCATTACCGTAAATTTCCGTAGCTCATACCGTGATGGACGTAAATCTAAGTTAATTCGACATCAAAGAATGGGCTGGAGAATCTTGTCCGACCTGCCTCGAGACGCTGCCTCTTGATGAGCCTCTTCCATCTGCCGCTCACCAGCGTTCTGTTGATGGTATGAGCACGTTCTGTAAGATTATAATTATGAAGTGCTAGTGAACTTGTATTACGGCTACCATAATTATTATGAATGTACTATTCGACTTACTACCTGCTCAACATATGACCACTCATACTGACGAGCCTGAGTTAAGAAGTTAAGAGAAAGAAGTTATACTTGTGCAAATTACAGTATTTTGTAGGAACTTTATAAAGCAAGGATTCAACGCTATGCCCTGAGGAAATGAGTCAGTGAATTTTTAAGGTATGATTCACGATCAGTTGGTCAGAACCAAACTCGATCGTAAGTCGGATGGTAGCTGCGTCTAGGTATATTTAAGCATAGATATCGTAGGTATGTCACTGAACAGAACACATGTAGGTAGAGCAGCTTAATTATTACTCTGAATGAGACACAATCATGAGCGGTTCCTGTTACTCCCTGCGTAGATCTGAGTGACATAGATGTAGTTCCGAGTCTCGCAGTTAGTTTTTTTAAGATCTTAGTTGATTGGAACTTCTTCTTTTTCGCAGGTGCAATGTGAAACAAACGACTGAAGTAAGCAGTAGTTCCTTGTTCCCATGCTGTAGTTTTTTCCCATAATCCTAGAATGGTAACCCTGGATTTCAGAAGCGTGGGAAGCGTGTTAACTAGGGAGAAAATTACCCCTGGTTACCGTTCTAAAGTTAATATACTCCTGTTCACTTCCTCATTCAATTTTTGTGTAGGTAGAAATAGTGAGTGCAATAATGACTTGAACTCTCCTACTTCTCATTGATGCCTGATATATTTACAGACAGAAACTAAGAGGTTTCAAGCATAAAAGTTCTGTTTTTAAAGCAAGCAACTTTTCTAGAATTATTTCTATCTCTAAGCAGGAATTGTTTTCTGCTCTAATCCATGCAGGAACAAGTTTTAATTATAAAAATTCACACAGCTTAAAAATTTCTTAGTGAAAAACAAAATTTCATAATTTTCACGGTAAAAGATGTACGTTCCATGTAATAACAAGACAACTCTGTGGATAAACACATCGGTAATGAGCACGTGAACTGTAACTATAATGGTATTCAGGTAAGAAATAGTGCACTGATCGTTGCAAGTTCTGGTATAAAACATCATTAATATATAACTCCTGCATCAAATAAAACACACTTTAACAAAAATTTACCCGTAAAATTCAAGTAACCTTTATATATTTATCATTTGTACACACCAGCAGCTTCGACAACAGCCACAATATGAAACCGAAATCATTGACACGCTTGCATCAAGTGGTCTCGATTGATTTCAGTTGTCGCTTCAACAATGGCAGCCTTCATTGAAGGTATGTTGTAATGAGAATGTCAATTAGTTTCTCTTTGAATAACGTTCCATGCTTATTAATCTGGTGGATTCCTATCAAGTGAGCTTAGCTGCAACACGAATGGGGTCATAAAATGACAGAAGCCTATCAGATCAGCAAGAATTTTTAATCCTATTTGATAGCCGCTTAAGACTGATCAAGAGGTTTAGAAATATGGACTCACCTCTTCTTAGCACGTCACACTTGTAGTGAATGTCTTTATGCACCACAGTTCTGATAAGACACTCTGACGCCTGAACTTTTCTTGCAATACCCCTCATTCATTTTCAAAGATTGATGATACTTTGAACTTACTGGATGAGCTCCAGTGGTTTTATATTGCCTGATCGCGTCTGCAATGCCGGTTTAGTTATGATGCACTTGGAACATTGTCTCTAGACGTTTTCATTTTCACACGAACTTTGTGTTCCAGGGATCCTGGAACATTTAGGAAGTCTGTTTTATTACAAGACTGAGTTATCTTCAAATAGCAACGATGACTGCGTGTTGTTTCATCTCTTATGTTATCTCGCTTGCATAAGCGTCTATAAACAATAACAATATATTAATTGGATTGAAAATATAATGATTGATTAAACACGTCCTCAAATACTTCTCAAAAACTGTACAGATAAATGTGTACATGTAATGTCTAATATAATTGAAAGCCTTGCTAAATGCATATATGGATCAATTTAGTAACATCAATTGTAATAAAAAGTCCCGTAGTACATCTATATGCCTACATATAACATCAAATTCAATTAATGATCTTGTAATATACGTAAATGAATTAATTTGAAAACTTCAAAGCAGTTATAAGTCCTGTACAGCGACCTGCATTCATTTAACAACACCACGTACAATTACACGCACTGATATTAATATACTGCACATGCTTAGTCCAGTATTACCAGATGCAAGAACTGATGAATAAATACCTCGTGTTTGCGCTGCTCCTGAATATATTGGGCTGACAATTAAGTAATCCGTCGGTAAGGTAATGATTAGAATAAATGTCAACAAGTTTTCTGATTGACTATCACTTCCCCCTCGCTTAATTGGATGAGCATCGGAGGACAACAGCGCATGATCAAGTGTCACTTGTCTTTGTGGACATTACCGTAGTCTTTCTTCTGATTCCACTTTATAATAATACAGTTTGTTGCTTGCTTGGTTGCTTGCTTGCTTGGTCCGTCTCTCTGTCACGCTCGGAAGGATTTAGATAAGAGGAAAATCGGTGGGGGTATACATGTATTGTAAGTATTATATCGTGGATAACAAATGCACATCCTTCGATGTGGAAGCTCTTTTGCAAAGCTCGCGTCCACTAGCAAATCAAATGAAAAATTTCAGTAATAAACACGTGAATTTTCACGTGTGGGTTTACTAGTCATCATAATAATAGAGAAACCCAAGCAGGCGTGGAGTTATGAGGTGTGGTCGGAAATTGTCCAAGCAAATGTGAAACATAACCTAAAATTTTCAACTGTTTATTTTATATAAGGAACTCGTGTATCCCCATGGAAGTGCAAGCTGGCGCTACAAGATAACGTAATAATAAGTTAGCTAAAATTGTATTATTACAGTTGACTTCACTATAATAAAAGGAGCTTGATTCATGTGTGCAATATCGAACAGAAAATTTATCTTTTGCGTGTTTTTGGTATTTTAGATAACAATAAGTTATAGGAGAAATCAAATTTAGGTCAACTTTTTTGGGGGTTACTTTGTTGAGGGGAGGTTTGTGTGATCGTTCGGTGGTGAGGTTTTGTGTATAATAGAATGTGAGGGTTCTGGTGGCTGAGACTCTGATGTCTGAGTGTTGAGGCTCTGAGATCATATCAAAGGAAAGAAATTCACGTGGAAGACACACCTTCGAATGCGCTATTCGTAGACTCTTGTTCATCATTTAAAACGTTCAGTCAACACTATCAAAAGTTTTATAATCTTTTCAGCTGATATGAAATCTTCTCCCTTATTTAAGAAGCGGTGTTTTCAGCAGCTGCTGGTGTTCAAGAACTGTGTGTCATTTGTTCTTCAATTTTATTTTCTCTTCTCTTCCTGAAACACGAGCCCAACGATCGTCGTGCTTTGAAATATGTTCCATGATGTGACGCGCTTGCGTGAAGGCCAACAAACTAATGAAACTCTAATATAAACAGGGAGTTCCTGTGAATTTAAGAATCATCAAATATGTTTGCACTGGTGTTGCCGTGAAGTTGAAGGTTATATCCTCACATGAGAGGAAAAGTTTAGAAACAGCGGGTATCTTAGTTCTTTTGTTTCTGAAGTGTTGTTAAATTGCAATAATAGCGTTGAACCTACAAACTTCAACAACCTTACAAACAACCTTTCACAACGAAACTTGCACTATCTCAACCTCATCGATAAGTCTTTTCGACTCGACGAGCCATGTCAAATAGAACGACTTCTCTCATGTATGAGCTAATTCACTCAGTAAATACAAAAAATACCGAAACCTCCCAGCAAACGTAACTCAATTCACTTGTTCATTATGCGTTAAGAAAATATCGTACTTTCAAGTAGCGAAAATTTACGCAGCCGACTAAAGTTTCACCGGAGATGTCATGTACACTTCATAGATCATAATGGATCAGGCATACAATGAACCTGATGATGTTCCACTCGTTTCTATTTCAAAAGGATGTTTTCAAATATTTATGCTGTTTTTTGTGCGCACCATAGTCAAAAGTAAACATACAAGCAGGGTTGGTTGGATTTGTTTTATGAATTGTCAACATGATAAAAATTGGTAAAATTAATTAATCATCAGGCTGAAAATACACAAAACAATAAAGTAATACTGATGAAGAACAAAAATATTATGATAGCTAAATTCAGACACTATTCACTGAAGCAAATATCTATACACTCACTCATATGAATGAATTGGGCTGAAAGTGAATTATAAAATCTTTTAGAGGATTGGGACAATGAGAGTCGGATCTGGAAAACCTTTAGAGGCCTACACTGGTGAAAATAATTATAAGACACATAAACCATTTGTTAAACAACTTGTTCTTTTTTGCACACATTACCGTGAAAATATTCATCTGGAACTTATGTAATATGTCAATCAGTATGCACTTTCGTTTTTTTACTAACTTTAAAAAATTTAAATGATTTACTAAAATTTGTTGTTCAGAGGGGAAATAGTTATAAGACTCATTTGAACATAATATTTAACAAGAGTTTGGGATAAATTTAGTATTTGCGTGTTCTTTTTCGATTGCAGAACTGCTATACATCTTAGATCGAAATAAAACGAAAGTACAGGTTGATTGACATATGTATGCATATAGGGACTATATAGAAATTTTCACCCCAGTATGTGCAAAAACAAGGAAGCTGCTAATCAATGTACATATCTTATAATAATTTTCACCAGTTTATTTTAATTTCCTTATTGAATTTACCAGATGTGTGCTTGTATAATTTACAATAAAACTAGTCGATGACATCCCTGGATTACTGTGTTCAACACAACAAAAGCCTCCAATTGGCATGTAAGTTGTTCCTCATGCAATTTCTTATTACTGTGTGATTCCCAAGTCGATCCAACAAAAACGTCCCCGCTGCCAGCGAATTTTTCCAATGCTCGGATTATTGTACTCGGTTGTGTAGTTCTATACATCAGAACGTTTTCCATTCTCCATGTCTACGCTTGCTCCAATAATATATCAAAAAAGTATCGTCGACAACAATACATACAATAAATAAGATGTCTGTCTGTGCTGTACAGCATGAGTGAGGCTCCAGCCAGACAAAAAGGCGAGTCTTGGACAAACCACGTCAAATCTTGAGCTGCTGCCGGAAGACAATTGTTAAGGCCGAGGCAAGAAGAGGTCAAACTGCTCTAGCTTCTTTCATACGACTTGGACGATGACTCTAGGCTTATTGTTGCGCGCATAATATACAGATCTCTTATCACCATCTCTGCCAGACCGCTATACACAAGAGACAGCTGACGACTCCACTCATGAGAAAACTTGCGCTCACTTCCTTGGGATGTTTGCTGCGAGTGCCTATAAAACGAGTTTCTTCATCAAGCTCTCGTGTTACGACATTATTATGGTGTAATTTCCTCCATGGTACACCATGTTTACCAAGCCTCATAGAGAGACTTGCCTAATGAGGACCTTTCTCAGGAGGGGGCTCCGCCCCGCTGGTCGTGCTCTAACTTTAGTTTCAATTCACAAAGTTTGAATGTTTGCGCCACAGCAAGCAGTTTCCATGCGCCTGATGCTCAGGTCTGCGCTGCCCGAGTTATGAACCATTCTTACCGTGAAGCAGTTCCCCTGAACTGTTGCTCTCGTAACAACTTCGCTCGTGATAATCGAAGCAATTACAGGACCTGCAACTCCTAGAAACAACTTTCGTTGCCATTGGCGGCCCTCGCCCTATTTGTCTAGCGGCTCAAATCCTCGAATGTTTTGGTCTGACGATTTTTGAGCTTAGCTCAGAAAATTTACACTATATTCTAAGTATATTTTGTGTTAAAATCAGTGGTCATTATATATGAATACAACTTCAATGCCACAAAGCCTCTAAACATCGTAATTCTTATTAATAAAGACTGGTATCTTTCACGGTTGTCGTACATTTCTGCTGCAAATTTAGGATTCGTTTACAATTTAAAGTCGCTTGCTGTTCCATCACTTACATACGTCGTGTGTGACTTGCATTTATCAATTTATTTCGATGCATGTTTAGAGTTACTGACGTGTACATTTGAATTTTACTTTAATGGTGCTTTTACGATGTATTTTAGAAGGTAGCCAAAAAAGTTATGTTCATTTTTAAAGGAAAAAAGAAAACGCTTCACAATATGTGCAACTTATATTTAGTCTTCGAAATAATCGTCATCAGCATCCAGCACCTTCTGCCAACGTGTCTCCAGCTGTTCAATCTCCTTGCGGTAAAACTCGGGGGTTTTGGACGCAAAGAAGTCCGTGAGGGCTTGGCGCAAGTCTGCTTCATTGGTGAAGGATTTCCCACGAAAATGATTATCCAGGGAATGGAAGAGGTGGCAATTGGCTGGTGCAAGGTCAGGGGAATAAGGTGGATGGCACAAAGTCTCCCACCCAAGTTGCTATATGGTATCCCTGACCACTCGCGCGACATGCGGCCTGGCGTTGTCATGGAGGAAAACACACCTTTGAGATTTACCAATACTGGCTCCTTCTGGCGTAATGCCTGTTGCACACGTTCCAATTGATGCAAGTATAGGTCTCCAATGGCTCTTTGGTAGCAGCTCATAATGAACCACTTGACAACCTGTCCACCAGACACAAAGCATAATCTTGCGTGGGTTCATACGCGGTCTTGCGGTGTGAGGGACTGCATCCGGAGGTGACAACCAATATCTGGAACGCTTGGGAGTTTCGTGCAGAACCCACTTTTCATCACTGGTAAGCACTCGATTGAATAAGGATCCGGTACGGTGGCGAGAAAGCAGCGATACACAGGCTGCCTCTCGTTGTCTCTCGTGAACCTCCAACAGCGTGTGCGGAACCCACTTGTTCAGTTTGTGCGCCTTACCTAGGCGGTGCAAGTGAAATCTAACCGTTTCATCGGAAACGTTGAACTGTCTTGCAAGTTCCCCACACGTTAGACTAGTGTCCTGTTGAATGGCCGCATTCAGGACTCCGTTTCAACTTTATTCAATGGCTAATCAAAAAACGGACAGAATTTTATTGGTTACCTTATACAGGGTCAGGCAAAATAATGACACATTTGTAGGTTAAATTTGTAGGGTAAATGTGTCAGATCATTTTGCCTGACCTAGTAGTTACTGTTCTTGCATGTGGACTTGCGTTTGATTAATCAAGGACTAAATTTTGAAATAATTCTCGATTCAAGCTCGCTATCCAGGTGATTTTTGGTGAGGCCAACGATTTTATCCTGAGAGCAATTTTGTGTTACTCCTTGACTAACAAATTCAAGACTGAACATCCAATACCATTTATACGTGCCGACGACCGGTAATTTTTTCTAGTTAGGTGCTCAAAATATGTGACAGATATACTCGTATAGAACTCTCTATAAAGAGCCGCATATCCCTGATGCTACATTCGCAGCACCCAAATTTCCTTTTAAAAAGCCTTGTTCATTTTTGTTCTAGAATTCTGTCCAATTAGTGAGAAGGCTTGCTCAGCTCGTACGGTTCGAAAAATTTATCGCGCCAGTAGGACTCCTGATTCCAGAGAGTTGCGAAAATAACTAAACAGAGAACGGAGCTGCGTTGTGTGCATCTTACGAACTAAATTTACCTCGAGCTGCGAGCTCTTCATTACGGACATCTTGGAGGGCATATTGATGACACTCATTTTACTCAACTTAGAATTTAAATTCAGAGTTAAAATATATTCAACTTTGCGAAAGCCAAGCTAATGAAACTGACGTATCTAGAACTACATTCATATCTTTACTGAGTAGTAATTTTTTTACAGTGCCAAGTATTAAAATATCTATGAAGTAGCTTATAAAACTGACTTTCTTTCAGTTAAATGTTTTACTTCTGCTCCCTCGCGAAATTGCTACTTGCATTAAGTAGAAATTTTGGG
Source organism: Trinorchestia longiramus (assembly GCA_006783055.1). Classification (NCBI taxonomy): domain Eukaryota; kingdom Metazoa; phylum Arthropoda; class Malacostraca; order Amphipoda; family Talitridae; genus Trinorchestia; species Trinorchestia longiramus. The sequence continues at coordinate 52,246 of VCRD01000599.1, read as the reverse complement.
ATAATTAATGCAATAAATTTCTTTAAAAAGCAGCGCCAGTTTCTCGTATCATGAACTGTGGAATTAAGCTGGAATAGAATAGAATAGAATAGAATAAGGCAATAGGAACGAGCCGTTTGGCCCATTCTTGGTTCAATACCGAAGTCCTATGCCGTATCAATACCGAAGTCCTAAATAACCTACGGCGGTTATTTCTGGAATTAAACGTTATAATATCCTTCGTGTATTTATTAGGTTATTTATTGATGTATTTGTTTGGTGTACGCTTCTTAAGACACACAAGATAACTGACACGTTTGCAATTTTGAAATAAATTTACTTTGTGACATGGGACGCGATGAGTTCGAGTAGATTTTCGATAATTGACTGGAATAATTATTTGAATTAGTTCCATTTGTTAATTAATGTATGCAATTTTGTTTGAAATGGATGATATGTAAAATATGAATGAGTTTATAATAAAACAAAAATGCAATATCTAGAGGTAAAAATAGTATCCTGACAAATTATAGTAGAACACATTTAAAAAGGACATGAATTTGTATATTGGATACTGTTTTAGTTCAAGTGCTAAAGATTTTTGGAACAAAAACACTCAAAAAAATAAATTTATCTTACATTTGTGCAAATTTTTAATCCAGATAAAATGGAAACGCCTGAGGAAACAAAACGGAGGTTTGACAGAGAACGCAAAAGAAGAGCTAGTGCAGCGCTATCTCAGCAACAAAGGAGAAGAAATCAGGCAGCGAAGAAAACATTTGTACACCACTTATTCTCAAGAGCGGATTGACTCTATACGAACCCAATCAAGAGAAAGAATGGAAGCTCAACGGGAACAAGAAACTGAAGAACGAAGAATTCAGCGAAGAGAAAATATGCCTCAAAGAACTCAACAAAGAAGTGAACAAGAAAGTGAAGAAGCGAGAAATCGAAGAGTACAAGGTTTGTGTCAACGTGCACAACGAAGACTTGAACTAGAAAATTAAGAAAAACGAGATCAAAAGAAGGAAGAAATACGACTAAGAATGCAACAATGAATTGAGCAAGAGAGTAGCAAAGTAATATAGCTGAGGAGGGAAGAAATGCAACTAAGAATGTAACAACGAATTGAGCAAGAGAGTAGCGAAGCGAGAGATCAGAGGAGGGAAGAAATGCGACTAAGAATGCGACAAAGGATTGAAGAAGAACGACTTTTCAGACGTGAAAGTTTACCAGATTGTTTCTTCAAAATGAAACATTGTTTCTGCAAAATGAAAACGTGCAGCAGAGAAATGACCAACTGAACATGAACAGAAATGCTATGAGAAATGATAGAGCACAGAGACATGTTTTAATAAGAGCTGGCTAATACCGTTACGCATTTTTGTGGTGAAATGAACGTCATTTGTCCAAAATGTCAAGCCAAGCATTTTGCAGGACAAAAGCCTACTGATCGATTATTCAACAATTGTTGGCACAAAGGAAAGGTTATCATGTCGCAAATTTGCACGCCCACAAATGTACACAACACTTCAGGAATAAAAGTCAAAGCTTTAAATCAATTTATTTACTTCAAATCAGCTAGCAATTAAATATTTTCTTTGTATTCAAGACATTTTTATAAACTATTCATTTTGACGAATTTACCGTCAATAACTGAAACGTGAATTATGATTAAATTGCAAGTTAGTCGCCTAACTTTAACTTCAGCGACAAACTGCTTCAATTTAGGAGGGGAATTTCCTTTAACAGTTCATTAAAGTTCACAATATTTTAGTTTAGTTTTAAGCCGTCCCTCCGATAAAACTGGCCTCTTGCTAAATAACTAAATTGACATTTAAAACTGAGGTCTGCAAAAGCCAGAACATTAAGCATAGAAAGTTGGAGAGAACGGCTAGCCTCAGCACCCCCACGCTCGAGGTCCGTCGGTCCCTGGGGTCTAGAGCCGGAATGTCAGTCTTCCACCACCGGAACCGTGTTCAACCAGAATCCTAGGCAGCGCACGCTGAACTCCAGCGGTAAAGGACACAGATGACCCGTGCTCAAGGATTCCGACGCAGAACCCGTAGCCTCCCACTTCTTCCTGCATTGACTGCGAGGACTTATTCAACGGCAAGAGTTTGCCCGTCGCTGTCCCAAAGTTGATAACAACCACCCAATTTACTTATACTGTAGGAAGTTAATAGATTAATTATTCTGCTAATGGTGGACCTAACAAACGCATTTCAGCATGGTGCGTTTTCTGACAACTTTCTATATATTGATACTTTCGATTTATTGATAGAAAGAAAATAGTAAAACAAGCGTACTCCACATGGCTAGTAAAGGATAGTAGTAGTTTTGATTTTTTGAACAGAAGTGGAAATTTCAATTTCAGGAACGGAATTCAGGGTTGAGAGTCTTTTCAAACGATCTCGTTATTAGACGAATTCACTCCTAATTAAGTAATTTTTTTTAACGTTTGATAATAGTCAAATTTTAAGTTGTTTATTTGTAGTTCTGGATGAACTAGTTTAAATATGGAGTACGCGTCAGGCAATTGGTGCTAGGTAGCACAAAAAAAACAAAATGAAAGAAATCCTATTCAATAACACAAAATATAGGAAGGAGAAAGCAAGGAAGAAGTAGAACGTCACGTTTAGCCGAAGATGGAGCAGGATCAGCAGCCACCATCAGCACGCAGCCCGACGACTCCGCTCCACACTGCAGCGAATCCTCACTGTCTGAATAGACTACACGCATGTAATTCGGTCAAGTTGGGCGACTTGGAACTGGTGTCAGACATGACTACTGCTGCTTTTCTGGCAGCTTTTGTGAGATTTACAAATCGCTATGGGGTGCCTTATACTCTATATAGTGACAATGTCCCTTCGTTTATTCAAGCTACCGAAATCATTAATTCGTGTCATAACGACGATGTTTGGGGGGAGCATTTAGCACAAAATAACATAGAGCACCATAAAATTCCGGTCTATTCCCCGTAGTACGGTTCCGTTTACGAAAAAGTGATTGGAATAGTGAAAAAATGCTTGTATAAAGTAATTGGTAAGGGGAAAATAGAATATTTTGCATTCTTAACGCTTCTGGCTGATGTGCAGGAAGCTGTCAATTCTAGACCGTTGATGCAGCGCCTGGCTGAGGATGACGATTGAAAAATCGTGACGCCAAATTCATTCCTTAAATTTACAAATGTATGTAATTTAAGCTTCCAATCTTGTGCAGGACAAGACCTAATCAAACCTTCTCTTGACTTACTGAAAATGCTTGAGGAGAGAGAGGAGACATTTTTAAAATTTAAAGAAATTCATCATAATGAATATCTTCTGTCTTTGAGAGATCAGGAGCTTAATAATTTTCAGCCTGCATGGGCAGATCGAATTAAAGTTAACGATATAGTTTTGATATCTTCCCCAATAAAGCTAGGCCGTTGTGGTCACTCGGTAGAATTAATAAGTTATATACTGGAGAAGACGGCAGAACGCGTTCCGCTCAAGTTGTACGAGGTGACAGGTCCGTGGGTACGTACGCAATTTCATTGCTGTATCCGATGGAAGTTCACGCCGATGACATAGAGCCGTTTGCTGGTGCCCCTAACGACTCGGAGAAGTTGGCTGAGGAGGACTATGATGCCGGTCTGAACAGATTTTCTCATCGCCGTGCTGCGGCACTAAATTGTTTAGAACGTTTGAAGAATTGATTTTTTTGTTGTTGTCTGGGGAGAGTATCGAAATTTACACTTTCGATAAGACTAATTAATGTAGTCTCCGAACTTCTGTAGTTCTACAGAGTAGAACTAGGAATACGCAGCAAAAACTACCAAAGTCGTTAGACGCGGATGGATAGGTAGAGTTAATAAAAAGAGATTAAGAGTTTCAGCGCCGTCGTGTTCGGAGGTTCCGTGCCGGTCCCAAGTCACCCAACTTGACCCTATTACATGCATGTGGTCTATTCAGACAGTGAGGATTCCCTGCAGTGTGGAGCAGGGTCGCCGGGCCTGACAATCACTCAGTTAAGAAAAGAATTTCCCCCTTACCTCAGATCGCTTTGATCAAATCTTGCAGATCCTCACTATTCACATTTTAAGGAAAATATAAGGAAATATAATACTTCCGTGTCATTTGCATGAATGGCCCTGGGAATGGGAATACCAAAATTTAATCCATATCATTATATAACTTTCAAATGCATGGCATTAAAACCCGTTATTTTTGACGGGCCTACTCACAAACAAATAATAATAACAGTTGTAATAATTACAAAAAATCCTACAGTAGTAATAATACTCCTACTAAAATGTAAAACAATTGCAATTATAGTAGTAATTATAGTTATACTGAGAGTGATAATATAATAGTAATAATATTTATAATAATAATATCAATAGTGTACCTTGCTAAGCACTCTAGCAGGCAGTTGCCATATTCTTTTATTTCCTATATCTGAGTTTCATTTCCCTCTTTATCCTGTTTCATTTTTTATGCGAGAGTTTAATGCAGAGTGTTTGCAACTCCACATCAATTATTTACTTCATTACTTATCAATTTTTTAGCATTCTTCTCATCAGATTTAAAAGTAAAGAACTTTTCCATTTCCTCGTTAGTTCATGTTGCTTTTAGTGCGAGAATTAATTTTCTGTACCTCGAGTACGAGTTTCTCTGTTGATGTTTTACGCGTAACTTTTTTTATTTCGTTGAGATGCGTACGTTGCATTTTGCGAAAGTAGCATCATGGGTAAACCAAACTGCTACAACTTCACTCCCTGAAGTGACACTGTCATTAAGAATGAAGGTTGTAAAAAGAAGTTAGTCTTTGTAAACTTTCTCTGAATAAAACAAATAATAATTATAGTAATAAACTGATTGCGTACTCATAGAATAACTCGTAAAACTCAACCATCATCCTAGAGATCGTTCTTTCTTATTGTTATTCTGTTGTCGTCAAATTGGTGCTAAGCTAACACGAGTCGCAAGCTGATAATGTCCTTTAGACTTCTTTCGCAATGGAGACTCTGATATCTCCCTTTGTTGCCCGTCCTGTCACGCCAAAAATGCACAGCATGCGCCTGCTTTGATGCAAGATGCAACCAGCAGCAAGGTGGAGTAGCTCTTGCACATTCTTTCTACAATAAAAGCTTTCGCAGGATGAACATCTGTCTACGTGATAGAGTTATCGCCTGACGGACAGTGGGTAAAGCGCATGACTAAAATCCTTGTCTTGCAAAAATAGCGTACAGAATAATACAATGCAGGCATAATAATTACATGAACGCTCACGCTACCGAGAGGAGATACAGTCAATTACGGAACCGAGTCCTCGAACATAGTGTGGCTAGTTGTAATGGACTGGACGCGTTTATTATGATGTCACAAAACCTGTTGTTTTGCAACATCAAATATTTGTCCTTATTTCACTGTGGTATGCTTGTCTACATATCTAAATGACATGTTTGTCATAAATTCTCATTTCATTGTGGTATACTTCTCTACACATCTATGTATCATGTTTGTCATAAATCCTCATTTCATTGTGGTATACTTCTCTACATATCTATGTGACATGTTTGTCATAAATCCTCATTTCATTGTGGTATACTTCTCTACACATCTATGTATCATGTTTGTCATAAATCCTCATTTCATTGTGGTATGCTTCTTTATTTATCTATGTGTCACGTTTGTCATGAAGGTGGATGAATTAAATGGAAAAATCGCAAGAAAATTAAGCTTCTTTGAACATAACTATTTCGAGCCAAACTACACTTTTTAGAACACAAATTATAAAGTTGTGGTTCCCTCTAAGATGAACACATGTAATAAATTAGCTAGTTAGTTAGTCTTGCAGTTCACAAATTGTTTTTGTGGTATTTTCATAGCCATGCTTCCTTTTCATATATGACCGCATGTTCGGGAGGCCATAACTGAGATGCCTACTAAATTGAAATATGAAAGTAGGCTTATAACTAGGAGGCCTACTTTGAATGACTGATAAATTGTAGAGTTAAACTAAATCCGTTACCCTAAAAATCTGATTAATCCGGTATTGTTTCCAACTTAATTGTACGCACGCTTGTTTACAAATAGTTTTGACTTCAATGCGAAGAATTGAAGTCAAAAGGACAACCTCACCTGGTACTGTAGTAACAAATCCCACCGTTTTCTCAGTCTGACTTGCATTAAGAATCTCATAAAAAATGTACATTCCTATAGAAGATTTCTGAATTGCTTCCAAAGTGCCATGCATGCATTCAAAAGTGGTAATGCTTTCAGTTCCATCAAGCAAATTCTGATATGCACTAGAAATAATTAAATTTTATAAGCTTCAGCCCATGTTATGTATTATTCTATCTGCAAGCAGACAGCTGGCTTCAGCTTTAACACGTTTCCTGCGATTGCCTAACATGTACAAATCTTTACTTTATACACATAGTCACTATAAGGCTCTGTAAAATTTACACCTAACCTAATCTACAGGTTAGGTGTAAATGTGTTACGAAAATGACTAGATAACATAAGTTGGAACACGCATCATCATGGCCCTGTTTACAACTATGCTTCTTGATAGTGTATAGCCTGTTTGATAGCTACAGATTTTTATTAATTTTCATTTATTCAGCAGTCTGCAAAATGTGCAGTTAGTTCGTTTGAACTATTCAGACTGAAATTTGAACTCCAACTTCCGTAACATGTGCTTACCGTCAGCAGCTGAGAGTGAATTAAGAATACTAAATACATCACAACTACTTTGGTATCCAAGATTTAAATAAATCGAAAATTCGAATGCTCGTGATAATAAAACCGCTAACGGTCAATTATGCCTGAAGCCTTTGTGGTGATGGTCAATTGAAACACATCATGGCCAATAAAGTTTTCAATTCACACAACCTGAGTGATGATGGGTTGCGGAAACAAAGCACGACCACAGTCAAAATTAATCATGCGCCAGCGATGATGGTTTGAACATATGTACGAGCGATAACAAATATTGTAAAACATAAAGTCGCGATGATACGTACATGGGTCCAAGTGGTGAATGTTCGTCAGTTGAATGTTCTGGAATGATGAAACTCGAGTGGTTATCATCACCCTAATCAAATAGAGCCCGTGACTCGCTTTGATGAGTACACACCGTTCCAATTTTCAATTCGCACTGAGAAATGAATGCAATAATCGCTATTAACTTTTACACTCGGAGTTAAACGTTGATTGCGACATGGAGGCTCTTCCGCGGTGAAAAAATTCAATGTTCTTGATCAGTCACACCGAAAGATGGCAACGTCTCTTATAATCCTGAAGTAACACGCTTAATTATGTCACTTCACTTGTAACGAAAGGTAATTTAACGCAGTCAGGGTAAAAACCACCACAAGCTTGTCTAGCTTACATGCGTTTACTCTACTTACTTCTAGAAGAGCATTGTGTAAATGAGGTGTTTAAAATTTTATTTTGCTTTGTGTGATGCTGCCAGCACAGAGTTATAATCTATATCTGTATTTTTTAGGCGTAAAAATGGTGACCGGAACTTACATGCATCTTTTTTAAAGCATCGTGGCAGTTTATTTGAAACAAACAGTCAAGCGTCAATCAAAAATTTTTATCACTATAATTGTACAGTAACTTGTGCACCAATTTGCGTTAATTTATATATGAACTCACTGTGTGTTTCAGAAATCAATGTTGTGATAGCGTACTATAGGCTCAGAGAAAATCTTAGAAACCAATTTCTTGAAAACCATGAACGAAAATACCAGGAAATACTTCACAAAAGTATTTAGAAAGTTCAAAAGTGCTCAGAGCTTTCATTTGTTAATTGTTGGAAAATAAAAGCGTTAACTCACGTGACTTTCCTTTTATGTTTCTTCAACAAATGCAATACGGGTTGCTAAATTGCAATAAGAAATCTTTCAGGAGACAAAATCTAAATGAACACTGACTTTACTAAGGTCACCTTTTCACTTGTATTGTAGAGCGAGAATTGCTCTCCATTCTTGTATTTTATCCTATCGTGTCTTGCTGAAGATAACCGATGCCTTCACATTCAGTGTTAGAATAACAGAAGCTGTTACACCATATTGGTGGGCATAAAAATCCTGTATTAATTTACACACAGACAATATTAATCAGCTCAGAATTGCACATGAGCAAGGACCAGTTATTGAAAAGCACCTAAGCCATTTTTTGTACTATAGGTATAGGAATAGAACGAACATGCATGTATAACATGCAATACCGTGGTCGTGGTACTATACTACCTAGTCTCGATGCATTTCTCTTGCTATACAAAGCTGCAATATATGTAGAGTGTGAACTCCGACTGAGACATGGCAGGAGGCAGGCGTTGGCTGATGTCGTGGACACAACAGGCGTAAACTATAATGCAATTGACAATTTGTGAGTTGCCTACTGGTATTGACTCGCCTGTTCAGCCTAGTTGTGCTCATCATATTCTTACTATTGTCACATCAGTGAAAGCTCCTTTCAATAAACTTCTTTTTAAAATTGTCCTGGGTGGATAGTCTTGTGGAATAAAGCATTCTGTCTCTACTTTCAGAACATGAAACGGTACACAGTTTCGATGACTGGATGCTTAACAGTAACAGTAAAAATTTTCGAGAAAATTTTTATGGTAGTATGTCAAAACTTGTATGTATCTAATGGATGTTGATGCTGAAGAAGAATTGTTCTGATGGTATGAGTTTTACTATTCTTGATGCATGAGAGACGTTTCATGCAGAAGATTTACATCAACGCTGCGCCAATACGCAAACAAATTTAGATCGCTCAGAGCCCCTATGTCAATATTTTGATGTCCTTTTTCTTCCCCCTGAAAATCTAAACAATAAATGGAGTTTTTTTCACAGCAAAGCCTTGAACAGGAAAAAGTCGGTCGCATCTGGACAATATTGGCGGCGGTGGGTCATTTTGTATTCACATGAGCGGCTGTGCCACCAAAATAGGATGTCCGTTCAAAATCATTTCGCCTGCGTTTCCCTCTTCTCATCTTCGCGCTCCTGCCTGCATGCATCCCACAATTTCCCCTCGAGCTCTAAACAAATGCTCCCTAAAATATAAAGCGCGTGCTTCAAGGTGGAAAGCTCCAACTGGAAATCAGAGCAAAGGAAATTGTGAACATCGGTTAATTTTTCTAGGCCCTGACTTTCCATTGGTCGTGGCAAGATGTAAATATTATTGTCTGTGCCCCCTCGTGCGTGCCTCGATTGTTTTTATCGCCAACGTAACAGCGTCAAAAGCAAAGATGATCAGAATGATAATACAGCTGAATTGAAGAATGCCCAGTTTATTGCTAATGCTCCGGCAAAGGAAAAATATTTCCTAGTGGAAGAGTAATTTTTGTGTGACTGAAGCAGGAGTAGATTTATACAGCATCAAAGTTCAGCCTACCGCATTAACTTCCCTCGCCTCCTACGAATCACCTAAAAGGTCCCAAAGGCTGAACGTGCAGCGATTTTATGGCCTAGTTTTAAGAAGCGTGGGCCTCATTCCAGTAAAGTAATTTTCTAAGTTACTCAAAAGAGACGATCGCTTTTGTGCGCCCCTCAAAACCTGCGACAAGTTTGGTCAAAATTCGGATTTCTGTGTCTTCCAATATTACCAAAGTTCCCGAGTAAGTTGCTTAAAACTTCACCCGAATATTATAGCGATCGCCGGGAATCAAAGATTTCTCAAAGAAATGGTACCCGCTGGCTTTGTTTGAGTGCTTCCAGTGAAACTTTCGAGAATTGTACATCGCGCAGACGCAGAATTGGTCCATTTCTTGGTCTCTGGCCTTGGGCATTTTAGAAAAATACTCTAGGACGTTCGCCCGACAGAGTGCCTAGAAAAATGCGCCAACTACCACACTTACCGGAATAAAATCGTTTTTCTTTGTGCACTGAAAATATTATTGTATCTTTTTGTGAATACCGGCACTTTCGGGATAATTTTTAGTCCAGTGTTTGATAGAAAATATACTTGAACATATAAAATTACACAATATTTAACAAAATGACGGTAAAGTTTTTATTCGTTGAACATAAAATCGATGAAATAATGGCATTCGAACAGAATGTCGCACTCACCTGCATGCTGTCTAATGTAGAATTATATTTCTAGAAAAGGCTACCAGTTTACATGTTTTGTCTTTCTAGGAAAACCATAATGAGTTCAGCTCTGTTTATTCTAGATTTCAACAATGACAGAATCACTGTCTGTCTGTTCAATATAGGATGCTGTATACATGATAAATTATTCAGTTCTCAAGACTACATTGTGTTCTTATCATCGGTTTTAAGTGATATCAAAATCAACCAGCCACATTGAAATGTAGCAGTGTCGTGTATGCGAGGCTCTCGTAGATGCATGCATTTACTTTAAACGGCGAGCGGCTTCGGTAGCAACCCAAGAATGGACCAAATAACTCGTTCCTGTAGTCATATTCTATTCGTACAAGCCAATTATCAAGGTAGCTCGTGTTTGCCTCGTTTGCGTTGACAACGGAGGGCTGTGCACGTGAATAACGCCTTACTTATTGAATTAACATCACGTGAGACTTGTGAGAATCTCGTCTTTAGCTCAACATTTTCAGTGAATCGAACATGGAACTCGAGTCAAGAACTACAAACAACTCTTGACCGCTTGCAAGCTTCAATCCACTTAATCTACGCAGTATACATGCATTTACTCGTCCACCTACACAGTATAAATGCATATACTCGTCCATCTACACAGTATACATGTATTTACACGCCCATCTACTCAGTATATATGCATTTACCCGTCCATCTACACAGTATACATGCATTTACTCGTCCACCTACACAGTATAAATGCATATAATCGTCCATCTACACAGTATACATGCATTTACCCGTCCATCTACACAGTAGGCATGCATTTACCAGTCCATGTACACAGTATAAATGCATTTACCCGTTCATCAATACAGTATAAATGCATTTATAATTGAAGTTTTGCTTGGTTTTGGAACAAATTTTGTTCTGACGAGTTGTTTCGTACTTTTAATCCAGCCCACTCCAAAAGGCGAGCATAAAATTTGTTTTTATCCTGCTCTTGCAAGCAGGGGAACGGTCAAACTCCTGCGTATCCCCAATAAAACAAACATTCATGTTCGTTAACGTCTACTTTTTCTCGCGTTTGAATGTTGCATGATTCCAGTTGGGCAAGAATACAAAAATAATTTTTTCGTGTTTCGTGCCTGAAAGAAATTTTTAGATAGATTTCCCGTTTGTTGAACTTTATTAGGTGCATGAATACCACGTCAGTTTTTGAGTGGTCTGAAACATATCAGTAACAAAATATGGAGCTTTTTATGACAGTTTCTGATGCTTGACTTAAATTACTGTTCTCAAATATTTAATAACGGTTTGGATTAATAAGTTCTTGAATTTAATTTACACAGAGTCCAAACACTCGTTCTAATACATAGCGTTTCACGAATCCTTTAGTTAATCTATTTCAACGACGTGAAGTGCTTAGTTAACATCTTAATGGATATTCTAGAGCTGAATCTTGTCTCACTTTAGTTTACACTTAATTTGTAGAATTTTTTATCGTACCAGCATTAAGAATATCAGCATTAGGAAACATTCATAATGAACATTGAAGAGTTGCCTTATCAGTCCAGGATTAGTTGTTAAAATAAATTCATTGGCGTAAGTTTGTCTACAAGCGACTCTCTTCCATGCTACCTCTGGATGCTGGGTCCAGACGTGTAGTGTTGTTATACGGGCCGCACGTGTGTGTTCCATGCTACCTCTGGATGCTGGGCCCAGACGTGTAGTGTTGTCATACGGGCCGCACGTGTGTGTTGGGGGGGTGAAGAAAGGGAGAATTTGGAGGACAGCCCCAATATTCAAGGGGCCGTTGCCTCGCTCCCTAAATCCCCTAAACCCTCAACGACACCACAACGAAAAGAAATTGAGAGACGGGATTTTTTTTAACGGATAAAGAAATCCCCTCTTAACGGAGGGTCGGTTAGCGCTGTATTTCTCCAATGGTATTTTAATTTCATAAAATTTAAAATGTGGTGGCAGAAAAATGTTTCTCATCTCTGACGTTGTACAGGGTGTCCAAAAAAAACGATACCCAATTTTCAAGGGCTGTAATTCAGAAATTATTAAACTTACAAAAAATTGGAAAGTCACATTTTGTTTCTTAACATTTGCTCCATCTTTGTACAAAATTTCAGAAGTACAGTATTTTTAGTGACCGATACTGAAATTTATTTTTAGTGACCGATACTGAAATTTATTTTTAGTGACCGATACTGAAAACCTGTTTGCGCACTTTTGTTAAACTTCGAATTTTATGATATTAAAACCATGTTTTTAATAACTTTCAACCGTTTATTAAATGGAAAATGCCACTAAAATAAAAAACAATCTATATGTTCATCCTATTGTTCGTTTCCTTCGGTGTGTCCTCCGTTTCTCTAAATACACAGTTGCATTCGCCTCCTCATTCCCGCCATCACTCGTCTAACGAGAGCATCATCTCCTTGCAGCAAATTGGCCTCATTTTCAGTTCTTTGCTTTCCGCACATGCATCTTGTAAGGATGCCACTTCAAATCCAAAGTTATAATTCTGTTAAATGTAGATTTAGTAACATCTAATCCACTTTTTCTTACAGAGATTTGCGGATTTTCTGTAAGTGCTCCTTGAACAATTCGAACATTTTCTTCTGATCGCCCCGTTCTTTTCCGTCCTGATCGACCTTTCTTGAGATTCAGGCTTGTTCCTTCGGTTCTGTACCTAGTAACATTTCTCCAAATAGTCATCTTTGTTGGAGACTGTCTTTCAGGAAAATGCTCTTGAAATGATTGAATGAACTGTTGGAAACTTTTCGCTTGAAAATACTTCTCAACGATGAATGTTCTTTGTTCTTTTGTAAGTTGCATAATGGGGAGGCTCTTCGATCGGTAAAAATTTTGAATAGTTTAAGCTAACGCTTTCGTATTCATACGTAATTCAACTTATGAGTTCAAGCCGTATCAATGATACCAAAGCATAAGAAAACAAAATGTGACTTTCCAATTTTTTGTAAGTTTAATAATTTCTGAATTACAGCCCTTGAAAATTGGGTATCGTTTTTTTTGGGGACACCCTGTATAGTTTAAAATGGATATTTAATATCGTACCTACACTCTGCTTTGAGCAATCAGTGCTCAAATAATCGTCCTTGTATTCAGCGTCTTCTATTTTCTCTCTCTGGCTTCACTAACTGGAACATTTATTTGAAAACTCAGATAATTTTATGAGCATGTACACAACATCTAACTGTAGAACCAGTTAATTAGAAGCACTAGTTAATTTTTGCAAAAACTTTACTTGCCAGATTAATGAATGAAATTGCAATGCAGTTTCAGATCGGAAGTTATTATACATCAAAGTATAATTCATCAAGGTTATTCATCAAATTATCCTTGCAGACCAGCCTACGGACCACGTATTGAATCGTGCAGTTGTTTTTTGAAGCTGTCATCTCACGAAAGCGTTGACTGTTCGTTTAATGTATCTGTAAATTCTCATTTTGTTTCAATAAATCAATCATATAATGCACTATGTGTAACTCCCTCATGGTAAATGGCACATACTTTAATTTCATGCACCTTCTTTCATTCTTGATATTTATCAAAAACTTCGCATACATGTTCAAATGACAACACTGTGTGGACAAGTGAAAGACGAGTGTGTTCAATAAAAGCAACGAACCTGAAGTATTGCACAGCTCTGGTCTAGACTGCCTCGGTGTTGCTGGGCGCTCGTACAGCTGCACAACTGTGATGTGCCCTTAACCCTTTAGCGACCAATTTGTTTTTCTAGTTTCTACATTTAAGCTCACAAAGACCGTCTGTACACTGATGCAATGAAGCATGCTGAGAGCCAGGCAGCCAAAAGAACGACGCTGTAACATGCCGAAGCGTTCAAACCTAGTAGCAACCTCATATTGCTCACTGTTTAATTATTAGAACAATTCTCCCAAAGACCGTGAAAGGCGACCGAATAGTCCACTTGGTCGCTAAAGGGTTAATTCACTTAGAACTTTCTTCAGAATGCGCTGGCTAGATTATTTTTTGATTTACACGCTAAGGATACATGGTCGTGTGTTCTTATTTTAGGAGTACATATCGTGTATATTACTCCATGGGACATGAAACACTTAAGAACCATACATGTTTTCAAGCTTCGAATACATAACACAGTTTTCATAGCACAGCAAATGCTGATTAGTTATGTTTCACTCGAATGTAAACAATGGGGATACTATTGAGGTATTCAGTGTCTTCAGAATATTTTCCTCAACATTTTGACTCAATTATTATCGTAACTGAGGAGAAACCGAAACATACTCGGTAACAATACAATTTCCAATTCGGGTGTTTAATATTCCTTGCTGAAGTTTTCGATTGTGTAAGACTGAACATGAAATTACAAACAACTCTTCAACCTTTCCACAGGCGAGCCAGTCAACGGAGGGAGAGGTTTTGCTGGTGGGGTTGCAGGTAGCTTCCTCAGGGTCATATCGCTGTGAGGTCATCACAGAGGCACCGAAGTTCGTAACCAAGTTTGGGGAGGGCAACATGACCGTCATAGGTGAGTTGTCTACAATATTTTGCAGCATCGTAAGTACAGAATTGTTGAGTCCGTCAAGCCTTTATCACAGACTTGGTTAAATTACGAGTCACCAAATGCATAGCTACCAACCTCAAATGTTTGCTCGTTACGAGAACATGTTTTTTGTTTTATTTCATTAGTAGAGAAATTTCATTTGCACTTTATGTCCGAAGTGTTTGTCCTGAACTGCAGATATAGTAAGGTCTAATCATGACCTCCGCCTTCATTTTCTCAATTTAACAAACTTTGATTACTTTAATGCTTTAGTGTCTACCCTGTTCTTCATTAGTAGGAGATTTAGTAAATTGAATTATGGATTTTTTTTATCAATAAGTAACATTTATTATTTCATTTTTTTAGCTTTCAAATCTAAACATTCTATTCAATTATGGCTTGAAAATCAGTAACCAGAAAGAAGAATCCTGTATCTAGGAAGAAAATTCTAGTAAAACAGTAAAAGAACTCATTCACTTGATAGCCATGAGATAATACTAATAACACATCAAAAAATACCGTATAAATGTTTTGATTCTTCTGAATACATACAAAATTTCGTGTTCACATACAAATTTTGGCCGAAAAAATAACAGTCAAAACCTGGGTTCTTTAAACATGAGTTGCACCATGTTTAACAAAGTAATGTGTAGACGTCTTTGAAAAGTTAATAGGTTTTATTATTTACACTATTCCTTGACATTTTATCGTGGTTTTCTTAGGCCCGAGCATTTGATATAAAATTAACATTTTCTACGCGCCTTCATCAAAAGAACCTTATGCAAATGGGGGCCCTTTCTTGTGCCTCATACGGGAGAGGCAGCGAACTGAAAATGCGGTTATTTTCTAAAAATTCAGTCTCTAGGTTTCAGGAGGGTGCATTTTTTGCATATTTATGTGTAAGGATATTGATCATTTTTTCGTCACTTCCATGTAATGTTTCCCTTTTTTCGTTTAAAAATATTTGTTCTTGAATGCCACACTATTGATGCTACTTATCCATTCCCCTACTAGTTCATGCAATGAAGACATGTCAAATACACACGCACGATCCCAAAATCCAAAAATTCACATAATATGATTGAGCTTTATTTTATCATCTCAATCAGGAATTTAAAATTAGCGGTGCATTTAGTGTACATACATTTGAAAATATTTACGTATGCAAGGGCCTTGCCTTCTAAAAAAAATCAGAATCAGTAAGAGCGATACTGAGGAATCCAAGTGGCAGCTAAAATTCTTTGAGTGATGCCTCACTTTGCTATTAATTCATACTTAAAGGCAAAATTTTATTTTATTCATGGGGAAATGGTTTTGTGAGATAAACAGCTAATTCATTCACTTGCATAATCCTATTTAAAATTAGGAAACGTATTTTAACAACTCATGCTTCCTATTGGTAATGATTTGTTTGTTGTTTCGAAGAGTCTTTTATTAAGTATATAAACCACACTGGGCCATTATTTTAGGTTTTTCTACGTATTATTTTGTTGTGCTAGGTGAATAACTTTTTGTTTCAAATAAGTATTCATATACGTTCGTTCAATTTTCTTAGAAGTACCCTGTCTACTGGATTCATTGATGTGTTGACCCAATTACTATGAGATATGTCAAGTACACCACAGCGGAAGTCAACAAATTCCCTGACGCCCTTTACATCTTATCACTATGCAAATTATTAGTTTATGAGTACAAATGTTCCATTCGCTCATACTTTCATTCAGTATCTTTAGTGGCCTGTTTGTAAATGTTCCCTTTGTTCTCAAAAGTGTGACAAATGCTTTCCTTCCCTGCACACTTTTTCTGTTTCGGAACAATGTGGCTTTTCCTTAGATTGTCTCACTTTCAAGGAGCGTAGGCCTAGTTGGTCTCTGAACCCTAGAGGCAGTTTTTTCCAGTCTGCCGGTCTAGGATACGAATTCCCTCGTCTCCACGGTGAGAGTTTCCACGATGAAAACACTCTTACTTAGAGCATCCTTGCTATAGAGCAGTGGCTCTCAACTTTCTTTTACGTACGGCACAACTAGGAACGCACAAAAATGTGGCAGAAAACAAGCCTTAACTCATTTGAAAAACATTTCAAAAGCACGAGATAAAAGCATGGATTGTCATGGACAGGATAACGACATAACCATAAACTACTGTAGTATATACATACTTACACTAATAACAGTAGCTCCATAGAAGTATTGCAATGTAAAGAGGTTAATGTGTACCACTTAAAATTTCTCTGCATACTAGTTGAGAATCTGCTGTAGAATAACCAATTCCTAAAGCACCGGTTTGCCAAAATGACAATGAGAAGGTCAGGTAAATGTTGCCCTGGAACTTGAGAACTGTTCAATGTTAGCCAATTAGCGGGGCTATGAGATGTTGTTACTTCATTTTTCGTGCGTTTCTGATACAGACCGAAGTGTCAGGCTATTCTACAGGGTGCAGCAACAGGACTTACATTTTTTAAAGGAACTTCCTTTAAAAAAAAGGAGTATGTTGCTGCACCCTGTACAGCGTAGTTTTGGAGTTGTGTTTCTGAAAATGACAAACCATATTCCCAGAACATTTATGCATCCATAAGATAGCCAACTAAAGCAATTTTGTGTGTACTTCGGTGACATTTGAATCAATGGACAGCCGAACGTTCAGTGACCCATGAGAACGGAGTGTAGCAAAAGTATTGTATTGTTTCATTCGATCATTCGCTTCTGTTGTTTCACGTAACCATCTTCTGATTGTGCTCAGATCCACCAGCTTCTCCACCAAGTCTACGAGGAGCCAACAGCGCCTACAGACTTGGCGACCTCATTAACGTGACCTGCTCCTCAGAGCCTTCCTCTCCGCCGGTCACCTTGCACTGGGCCATCAATGACCGCCCTGTAGTACGTAACCTTCAATCATGTATAACATATCATCCAGATAAATCCATACAACTAGGGTAATTTTGTTCAACTGTAGTATCTCAATGAATAATGAAGACTGAGCTTTGGAATTGTTACATTTTTTCGCCAGACAAGGAATGCTGAATTTTCATTCAATACGACCGCCTTTAGTCATGACTAGCAGGCCCTGTGGAAATTTCACGGGATGAGAAATGTACTGGTCCATTTCTTCTGATGAGCTGTCTTTGCAATTGATTTTGCCTTATATGGTTAACTTCACCAGGATTCATATTTTCAATTCTCTGCCTATATATCTCTCTCTTTGGTTTTGATGATAATTCATTCTGTCTTCTTCATTCATGTTCTGCTCTCTTTGCTGAAATAAATTTCTCTGCTGCTCAAGGTATTGTGCCCGCTGTTCCTCATTCCTATTTTCCCTCCTTTGCCGGGATAAATTCCTTTGCTGCTCGCGGTACTCTTCACGTTGTACATACATCGTTCATTGCAGCTCGCCTCACTTGCTGACGTTGCCTCTCCCTCTCAAGGATTCCCTGCCGTTGTTCATTCCTTATTCTCTGCCTGTATAGTCTCATTGTATCGCGAGCAGCTTCCAATCTTCCCTCCCTCCATTGTGACAGTTTTTATGCAAGTTACGGTTCTCTGATTAAATATATGTCGTAACAATTAGGAGAAGTTCATATAAAATGTCAAACATATCAATGCATGTAAATGCCATCTTTTAATGTCACACTGCGGAATTCGGTAGCTATGATACTGCAAACTCGACGAAAGCGTAACGTACTAACTAACTAACTAAGGAAGTAACAAGCAGAATTATTAGTCACTAGTGTACCCAGCCGTCAAAAATGACGGCAGAGATTTTGTGATAAAACCCGTGCCATCAAAAAAGATGGCAAATGCTGTAAGAAAGATATTAAATAAAATTACATATGAGAACGCAATGCAATATATTTAGTTTTATATATATTTACAAAGGACAAACGTTTTAATTGAGTATTTCTTTAATGGCAACATTCTTAGTGAAAACTAAGACACTTAGTTTTCTACTGCTGCAATTGACTCTACAATTCGTGTCATATTCGAGTACAATGTACCCGAATCATAGGGCAATACCCCGCCGAACTCTGTATCCACGATATGGTCTCGAGTATATAAGGCTCTGGATCTCTAATTTTTTGAAAGTGACACGAATCATACAGATAAATAAATAAATATATAAATAAATAAATAAACATATAAATAAATATATAAACACACGATGGTCATTCTTAATATTAGATGATGGTGGCCTTCCCATGTTGGGGAATCTCAGTCGACGCGTAGATGATCACTACTTTTCAAATGCCCTCACTGACTTTCTAATGTTCTCTTCGAGGGCCGTAACGCTGTTGTTAAGCCGTGCACAAACCGGAGCTTCAATTTGTGTCAAAAAAAATTAATTCAAAGGGTTGAAGTCTGGTGAGTTTCATGGCCAGAAGTCGTACCCCAGAATAGCGTGTCGACCTCTTCAGCAAGTCAGCGGTTCTGTTGCAGGGGAAGCCAAGTAACGGGTGGGGCAAAAGTCACTTCACACTTCTAAATACTATTACAACAAAACCTAATGAAGGCAAAAAAGCCGATTGTATATCAAATGGAAGAGAAAATCTTGGAGTTTTATTTCGTATATAGTATACCGATTAAAGGTTTGTATTGCTACTCATAAACTTTTCACTATTATCAATAACCCAAAAATGGCAAAATATAATAAAGAACAAAGAACAAGAAAAGTGGAAAGTTATTTCACGCATAACAGATCCTTAGTTGCGGTGCAGAGGGACTTCATGACAACATTTAATCAACGAGCAAATCCTTCTTTACATTGCATTATTGCAGTGATTTCAAGATCCAAAGAATCCGGATCAACTGTTGATATGGAACGCTTTGGTAGACCGAGAGCAGTACGAATGCAATTCAGCGTGTTTCAAACAGCATTCAACAAGAGCTATGAACATCGACTAGGAAACGTCCCAGTGAACTAGGAATTTCTAAAAAATCACTACGTCGCATTCTGACAAAAGACTTGCTACTGTACCCGTATAAAATTCGACTAAACTATGAGTTAAATTATGCAGACTATCACAAAAGAAAAGACTTTGCTCGTGCATTTTTGGATCGGGCAAGTGAGGAGACTTTTACCTTACACCAAATCATGTCTGATGAGGCACATTTCCATATCAGCAGATACGTAAATAAACAAAATTGCCGATTCTGGTGTGTTGAAAACCCTAGGATAATTCATGAACAACCACTTCATGCAGACAACGTTGCTCTCTGGTGTGGTCTAACAAGTGCAAGAATAATTGGCCCGTTCTTTTACAAAGATGATGAAGGAGTGGCGATGACAGTAATATTAAACAACTACAGACAAATATTCCAGGAACATTTATTGCCACAACTGGAAGATTTGGAAATGCACAAAATGTGGTTTCAACAAGATGGAGCAACACCGCACACAGCAAGAGAAACCATAGCAATGCTAAGAGCTGCCTTTCCTAGTAAATTAATTTCACGTTCTGGTGACGTTTCTTGGCCACCACGGTCGCTTGATTTAACCCCTCCGGACTTTTTCCTTTGGGGATACCTTAAGCAAAGGGTTTATATCAATAGGCTTAATATTCTGCTAGAGTTAAAAGGTAATAAAATCGATGAAATCAATAGAATAACTCCAGGTGTTTTGAAACAAGTGATACAAAGCACTGTGAAAAGAATGCACGCTTGTTTGAACTGCAATGGACAACATTTGAAGAATATCGAATTCAAATGATAATACTTTTGTTAATAAATAATAAACTTCAAGACTTTATCTTTTATTTGATATATTACCCACTTATTTGTTTGTATTGTTTTGTTTTAATAGTATTTGAAAGTGTGAAGGGACTTTTCTCCCACCCGTTATTAAAGGAAGACACTCGTTTCCTACAACCTTGGCATTTATCTTTTTAATTATTTTAGTTTCAAGAACGTTACAGTAGACTAAGGCAGTCACTCCCTAGTGGTAAAAAAAATGAGTTAAGGCAGCAGCCTCACTATGACCACGCAAAGAACCGTGAGACTGGGCGGCTTCTTTGTCTATATGGGTTCAACGTTATCGACTGTAAAAATCTTCCCACCTGAGAAGAATTTAATGACCGAACTGATTCTCATCAACCAGGTCAAAATCTTTTAGCACTTCTCTACGCGATGCCTCCTACCTTACGAGTAAGATACGAAGTTCATATCCTTGATACTCTCAAAATCATTACCAACCCTTTTCTTGGCCAATTTCGAGAATGGCGCAGTGAAATTAGCCTTGAGACCTGCCAAAAAGGGGGATGCACAAATTCTATCATTTCTGAACATGTGTGCGGCTCTTTGGTATGAGCCAGACTCGTCAAAGCTCTTGCAAACATCGTAAACGGTTTGACGGGGTTACTTAAGATATTTTGCAATTGAGACTGGGGTGTGCCTGTGCGAAGTAATTCACATATAATAGAAGTCTTGGCCTGCTCCATGGCTTGATTTTGCGTCGACGAAATCGAAATATAACCGAAACCCTTCTGACACAACAAGTAGAAACTAGTGTAAGTTTTGTGTGGCTGGTTCTAGCCATACCTTGTCAATTCAAGATTGCCAACGTGTACGGAATTATCTGGATGATTCTTCACAAAGTATCGTTTATAATTGAATAACAAATAGATTGCGGTAGATGATTTTGTTTCGCATTGTTCTCTGTCCCTTTTGCCGTTTGAATATTTTTTAACTAATTATTAAGTTACGTAGATGCTCTTCTTCAATTACCTCTTTTTAACATGATCAATACTGTACGTTGAATTTGATCAGATGCTTTAAGTAATTATCCTCATAGCTCTCATTCCCCATTGTTTTACTTTCATATACGTAAGCTCATTGTCACACTTGCGTATATAAAGATGGTGTAAGCCTTCATACTCGGTCAAGACCATCTCAAGTTCGACTCGCGCCTGTGACAACTAAACGTGGCAGCTCTGAGGTAAGTTTTACTTCAAAGCCCAGCAAGTTTCAATCCTACAAAACGAAAATTTTTCTATGTTTACTACATTCTGTAATTAATTATTACTAATGATATAAATGCTATCGTGAAATTGCCAGTACATTCGAGAAGCAGCAGTCCAGTTGTACTTGTAATCTTTGGCTAATATGTAACATGGACAGTATTTGTTTCCTATTCGTTAGGAAGTTTAGCTATTGATGGGCAACTGAACCAAGCTGATGGGAGTTATCATGTTGGATGATTATTATGAGAAATAAAATTTAACGGTTCCAATAGTAAACGTTTATTAGCACTTCCCATCGGCAGGACATCTGAAAAAACTATGTTAGAAGACTTTCAGTTTGTAGGTATAATTAATCGAAATAAAATCCGCATTTTTTGAGCGGATTTTAGCACATTTGAGCGTTGTGAGGTATTAGTAAAGGATTGTCAGTTCATTCTCATTCATATAAATGCCTGGAATTTTGGCTTCGTTTAATCCTAGTTTGTCACATACACAGACAAACAGAGAAATACAGCTGCATTTGTAACGTTATTGATGTTATTAATTTAATAATAGAGTCTAATGACGAAAATAATTCTAATACATTTCAGTAGCCCTCGAAATGAGTTTAAACTGTGACCCGGAATAACCTATTCTGAAGTTTTTACTGGGTTCCTAAAAATTTATTTATTGTAGAAATTATGAAACATTTATAGTACTTTTGCTATGCAGGTATCACTTCCTAGCTTGGAGACCGTGAAAAACTTATAACTTAGCAGCAATAAAGTTTAAGATTAATTTTTTCACGATGCAAATATTTGGAGCCTTCATTAGCAAAGTCTCAGGGTGTAGTACAACGATCGCTTTGACCCAGAAACTGTAAGTTGCAGATATTCTCAGTAGCACATGGATGGTTACCGCTGCCTACCGGAAATTCCATCCATTTGAGGCAGATGTTTTAGCATTGCAAAGAAGAGCAGCTTCCTCTTTGTGAAGACCTTCTCTCGTCGTCTCTTGTTTGTATCCTGCCTACTCGATGGCACCGGCAATTTTCTAGGCTGCTTTACAAGTTTAATTCGTCCATTCGGAGGCTTTTTAATTTCCGACAGAGGAGCACCGCCATTTTTCTTGAAACTTTGTCGAGCATCTCAGACTGGCTATTCCGAAGTGCTCGAGCTTTTAATTCGCCCAGATAAGATCTTCATTAAGTCTCTGTTAATTCCTTCTTTGGAACTCTGGAGCGCCTTGGGAACCTATCGTTGACGATGCTAATTACAGGGGCGATGAAGGCTTGTGCTGATGACACCTAATCTCGGCCGTAAGGCGCAATTAAGGCCCTCTAGAAATGCTTCCTCTCTTTAATGAACGCAAATGCCTTCATTAAATGTAATAACAACAATTTGATATTTAATTAAACGCCTCAACTGGAGATGTCTATTTGATTGGGTGTAAGAATGAGTACTTAGTACACATGCTTAAAAAACACTTAGCTGCTTGATTAGATATAAAAGCAATCGTTGTGTAATTGGCTGCTTGTGGCGCCAAAATAGATTGAAGTCAGAGAATTTTTTTTCATTATTCATTAAAGCAGCTTGGATGGGCGTAAATAAATGAACAGAGTGACTAGAAATGACTTAATTAGTGACTGGAATACATTATGCACGTGGCACAATGAATGTAATGCTCATGTCGTTGGAGGTAGCCCAGTCCATGAAACAACTTTCATACGAATAATGCATCATCAGCTTGACCTAGGAAAATAATCAACGTTCATGAAGTTTACTTAGGTATGATATAAATGTAAAAGCTTGCTGTCCTTTCTAAATGTGGATTATTTTGCTCGTCCTGGGTCTGTCTACCTCAGCTTGAGCCTGTGAAAAAAACAAATGCCGGTCAAGTGAAGAAATCATTGCCAATCCTCAGGTCAGTGTCAGTAACTTGCCATATTCTTGCCATCAAAGTTTAGCATTGCGTAAGGTAGCATGACTCCAATGAAGGACTGAAGAATTTTAGCATTGATTTGAAGATTGCTCACTTTCATCATATTCTGCCGCTACGGTTATTTGGATTCGCGTCTAAGTTTGAAGTTCTTCAATTTTTCAAAATTGACACATGTATTTT
Organism: Trinorchestia longiramus; assembly: GCA_006783055.1. NCBI lineage: Eukaryota > Metazoa > Arthropoda > Malacostraca > Amphipoda > Talitridae > Trinorchestia > Trinorchestia longiramus. Next base: position 28,594 of record VCRD01000599.1, on the reverse strand, counting down.
CTTGGACTACTTCTACTTTTAAATTCCACTGCTTGCTTGTTTTAGAAACCCAATAGTCCAGCTGTTATCTGTTCTCTAAAGCCCTGCTATTGGTAAAATACAAAAGAATTCGGAGCAACAAACTACTCTGACTCTGAGTTTCATATTTCCCCTGAGCTCATAATGCCGTCTCGGGAATGTTCTCATCTTTCCATATTCTTTGTCGTTATTGATTTAGCCAATGCTTACAAAAACGCACAGGTTGAATGTCTTCATAAATATATTCTTTGTAAGAGGAAAGCAAATACCAACAGCAATCTTAGCATCTCCGTTGCAAGTTCCTCATTTCAGCCGCTAAGGAAAACGCCTTAGGATTTAATTCAGAGCACAAAGTTTCGGAAGTGCTGTAATTTTGGGCCCAAGCTTCTATGATGATTATCGCCCAACTTTCAACATAATGTAAGAACAAGCAGAGCGAAAAAAGACATAAAATGCTGATGAAGATGGGCAGGTACAACGCATAGTTTGTCTGAGTGTTGAACATATCAGACTATTTAAGGCTAACGTCGTGCAATTAAATATTTTTTAAGTTCTTTTTCATACCTCCGTGTTAGTTAAACTCCGAAGTAATTTTTATTGTTTTACAAAACTTTAATTTTTGTTTTTTTAGTTTACATGCCTTGAGTAAATCCTACCCTACAACTGGGAATATGTTAAGCAGTGTTAGCCTTTTTTACGTTATCTCAATATGCCCATTTCAAACAAGTGTATGTTGATAGCAGTCAGATGTAAATTAGTACGAGATTACAAATATTGTACATAACGACTCCGAATCACACGTACAGATTCAAGGTAAGCACTTCCAAACATTTCATTTAGTAATTCTCATACCTTTTCCTTTTTCACTAATATAAAAACTGCCTCCAAGAACGACTTAAGGCCTTGGATTCTGCTGCTTCTCATCCAATGACGATGACCGTGGATCAGTACAATGCTCCCTCATGTACACACTTTGACTAGATCTTGTCTGCCGCAGATGAACCCTCACATGCTGCAGCAGCTGACGCCGTGGCCAGCAGCGGACCATGAGAGACATCGCTCAGAACTCGCTTTGTTCTTCCGAGCTGCGGCTCAGCACTTCATCAGGTGAGGCCCCAAATCCTGCCAGATTTTCTCACGTACAACTGCCTCTCTCAATCCCTTGATCCTGCTGACTTGAGACTAAGCTGAAACATTCCACGGCCATTGATAGCTTTCTCTTTTTGGCGGGAATTCCTAGATAGAAAGAACAAAATTATTGCAGTATAGAAGATCTTACCTACGACAATAGTTACAGGAGATCTTATATATGTAATCAGTTGTGCTTGCAGTGGATATATGTATAGCGATCAGTTGTGTTACAAAACTGAATATCCAGGTTTTGAAGCAAAATTAGAGTACTCCGTTCCGTCACACTCCAACCGTATGTATATTTCTGGGTAAACGATGTCTTTAAATTTTGCCAAATGATCAATATTGATCCTATTGTAGCTAAATTAAGTATTCGTGTATTGCAACCCGTATATGATAATGTACGAGATACACTCCGGGTGTTACCCATGCAGCGGAGTGGAAACTGTATTCCAGCGCAGCAAAGTGTAACGTCATTACAGAGTGAAAGTGTATTCCTAGCACAGCAGACTGTTACGTCATTCCAGAATTATAATGCTACTTTTGTAGCAACGTGCAGTGCAAACTGACATTTTCAATGGATACGAAACTGGTTCACTGGTTGAATAAAATGAGTGAAAAACATTAAACACTAGCCGAAAAAATCGAAAATGCGGACAGAATTCTCAGTTTTTTAGGAGCAAACTTTGACTGCAAGTCTAAGAACGTAATATCCTTTCTATCAGCCTTCTTTAATATATGAGCGCAAGCTACAGAACCGTTACTGGATGGTGACCATGATTCAAAGCGTAAATAGCAATGACACTCGATGTCGAATTTCATTTCAACAAGTTGAACGTGACAACAATGTCGACTCAATGTTTAGTCTGCTGCAATAAAGACGGTACTATCATAATAATTTATGATTATCTAGAGATTAAAATCTTACTCATGCTTCAAAGGTAACTTTTGTTGTGGTGTTCATGACGTTAAAGTAATGGTAGATATATGTTACCAATTTTCTACAATCTATCAAAAATATTGCCAAAAGTCTCTTGCTTCAAAGTTGGGCAGGCCTCTGATATTCTCACTTTTTGACTTCAATGTTTACAAATTTGGATAAAGGTTTTCATCAACTTGATTTTATGGCAGAGCAAAAATTCGGGCATGATACAAAAGTATCTTAATTACTACTGCCACATCGGCGCACTGGGAACGACTTTCAACTGCCACATCAGCACACTGGGATCCACTTTCAACTGCCATATCAGAACACTGGGATCCACTTTCAACTGCCACATCAGCACACTGGGATCCACTTTCAACTGCCACATCAGCACGCTGGGATACACTTTCAACTGCCACATCAGCGCACTGGGATCCACTTTCAACTTCCACATCAGCACACTGGGATCCACTTTCAACTGCCACATCGAACTCACAGAGTGATAGGGCCAACAATTCTCAAACGTCCCTTACTTTTCAGTTTAGATCGTTCTCGTTTGGCTTCGTTCCAGGCTACTGCGGCTATTGCCATCTATAATTTTCACTTGTAGGGTTATCAGTTGGAGAATTTGGGAAGTCAGGCTTTTATCGCCTAAGATATTATCCTGCTTCAGCTAATTCTATGTAACATATTGCCTTTTCTAAACAGAGTTTGCTGATTTTGAGCAAATCCCTTAATTTTTATAATAATTTGAACGCAGATAAAGGCAGTAAATGGTGAATTTTGTGTATACTCTTTCATATATCGGATGAAAATTTATCGAACTCAAACTTTAATAAATTATGGTTTGGAAAAACGTTTTGATTGTTTCTTCGTCATCTTGAACTTATTCCTGCTGCTTAGAAAAGATATCGCTTATTTCATAATTTTCAGTTGGACTTATTCCCTAGTTTATTATTAATGCTGATTTAACATGATCAATAGAGGAAACAATGTTTGATGACATTAAATCAGTTGAGCGCACACTGCATAGACTGCACCTGGAGCTCCGACACATATAAACATAACTTAATTAAATTTCCTCGCAGCCTTTGCTATTATTTTTTTGAACAGCCTAAGAAGGTATCTCTTTAATTTCTGCTGCATCTTCGTATCTTTTATTTTTTATAACCCTGAGCTGGAAATAGCACAAATGTTCTGTCATCCGAAACACAATAACACAGGAAAGATTTTTTCTTGCCCTCTCACAACGCTACAAATTAGACCAGGAAGGATTGTCTTGCTCGATCTTCTTCAGCTGTAAATAAGAAAGGGAATTTTTAACAATTTCTTTTGCGCACGTTGTATTGCTATGAGAGCAGGGGACACAAAATAACGTAATTTCAGTGTAGAACACAAGTTAACGTGTTGTGATACTGAAAATGCCTGAGAGATTACACTGACAGTCTAAACCTGAAACACTGAATAGAACACGTTGTGATCATTTAGTAAATTACGACATTTGTGAACCATGGAGTATGAAACACCTTTCAGTAACTCGGGACACAAAATTTCATGTGTTGACCATGAAGTCCAAAATTACATGTGCTGATTACGGTGCACAAAATACGGTGGTGGAACACAAAATATCGAATACTGGTTTTAATTTACCTATATTGAGTAAAAGATACATGATTTGTAGGTTCAACACAAAATGATGGCATTTTTTCATTCATCAAGTTAATTCAAAATACAAAAAAAAATATTTAAAAAACCCTTCAAGCTAGATCCATCAAAATTATCAATCCATTACTCCTTCTTCGAATGGTTTTTCGTGAGAGATGAGAGAAATGATGAGAGATCAAAAATATTGCATTTCTGTTAACATATAAAACACTTCAGAAGTTATGTATACTTAATAAGTTGGTATTTTCTTCATTTTTTACAAAAACATGAAGTATTGGTCTAATCACACTCTCATGATTGCAAAAAAAACAATACGGATGTAAGTACAAGTATGTAAAAATACTGTACATGATAAAAAAATTCAGTTCATACCCGTAAATACTTAGCAAAAAGCAGAGGGGTATGGTGAAGTATCACGAATGGTGCGACCGTAAAATGGTTGAGTAGCTCTTATTGTAGGATTCAGCACCTTTTGAACGAGGGCTTCGGTGCCTTTCTTCTATTATTGGCAGTCCTGCCAGGAGCCATAAATAGCAGCTTGGTACTATGGGTTATCCTTATTCTTCCGGTGATGAAGGGGTATAAAATATTTATGTATACATACATACATCAGTACCGTATATTCCATGAACCCATGCATTCGATGGAATTCAACTTTACCTGACACACAGTTACTTGCTTGACCACTACATAACGTGTCAAAAATGAGAAGAAATTTGGGAACATCAATTTATTGAAGCATGATTCTTCGAACGAGGGTAGAATTGAAGCATATGGTTTGCTTTAAATTCAGGCCTAGAAAAAACGCTGTGTTCTGAAGTTTGTCTTCTATTCCTCAACGTTATTTTTCTTAGATTGGAACGTTGAAAATATCTTCTATCACACCAGTGCATTTCTGAGGTGAGCAACAGAATGAGTCATCTAAGGAAACAAAAGTATCGTCATTATGCATAAAAGTGCACCATGCTTGGAAATGCGTAGAAGAGTGCTAGATATTAATATCACCATCGTATTGTAAACGTTGTGTAAGATATTGTAACGCCTCGAGGATATTTCTAGTCTCTGAAACACTGTATTTCACTCTGAAGAGGAGGCTCTGCAGCATCTCTTTTTTTTAAAAGACACTCCCAGATGTGAAATAAAATAAAATAGGGTGATGTGAAATAACTTTTTGTTGTTGAACATCATTACCATATATTTTCAAGACTTCAAGTATATGTCACAATGTGCTTCAAAGTAGCGAATATTTGAAGAAAGAAGTATGTTGAAAAATGATTAAAATACAGAAATACCTACCCAATGATTAATTACTTAGAACAGAACTGATATTTGCGAGGGGCTTTTCCCATTTATGATTACCTAATGCAAAATGATGAATGATGATCCGCTAATACTTTACATGTATAAAAATTAAGATACACGTTTTCATACAACCTTCCATTAAGTTTTTCTAGCGTCCTGACGAGCCTCAGTTTCAAGTCTCACTACAGAGAACAGAAACAGTCATTGGTAGCATCATCAACAGTCTTCTTGATGATGCTTCTTGAATTTTATGAGACATCGAAACAAACTTGATTGATTTTACTTTTCTGTTGTGTTTGCTGTGCAGAGGAACAATGCGTCTGAAGTGTTCAGCGAGCATTGGGTCTGTGTACAGCAGGAGTCATGAAACCACAGTCATCGAAGCCAGCTTCCTCGAGCGATCTCAGGCAGAAGAAAGTCGTGGTTATCCATTCTTCTTCTTCAGTGAGTAACAAGGGCGGTTATTGAACCAATCTATTCTCATGCCTCCAGACTGTCAGGGATTATCTTTTCTTCTGGTTTTTCTTCGTATTTATCTTCGTCATCTGCTTCTTTCTTTTTTCTCTGTTCCATTTATTCTTCATCTTCGTCTTCTTGTTCTCCCTCTTCGTCTTCATCTGTTCTGCTCCTGTTTTATCTTCTTCATCGTTTTTCCTTCTTCGTCTTCTTCTCCTTATCCTTTTCTTTCTTCTTTTTCTACTTTTTATTATATTTTTCTTTGTATTCGTCTGAACAGAAACGTTTTCTTGTCTGATTCTGTTAAATCCTAGCAACGCTTTAAATAAAATTCATATTCGATCTCTGTCTTCTAATAACATTACGATTCACTGAAACTGATACTTCATAAAGTCTTCCATGAGACTTCTTTTTTTAAAATTTATTATCTAAGAAATTGCTTTAAGCTGCAAGGAGTTGAGCCGTGATAGAGGCTGTGTGTTCATACAACTAAACATCATCGCCCCAAAGAAATTTGACACACGCAAGTCAAAGAAATTGTTAACATTTGTAGCATGAAACTCGTTTCAACATCCATGGGCCAGAAGAAAAACTGTTTTCATTATTTTAATTTTACTACTGAGTGAATAATAAAGCTTAGACGACTATATCTTTTTTGAGTAACGTGAGTTATCTTTTTGTCACAACACTGAATCAGTTTGTTCTATTCTCGCGGTCTCCAGACAGCTATAAATTGCCTAATTGGAAATGATGAAGTCATGAACTCCTTTTCTTGGTTTCTGACGCTGCCAAAAGATGTCTCTTTGTGGAGTCTCTTTGAGCTTATTACGTAAGATAAATGCTCTGGAGAAGGGATTCCTCACAGCGCCGACGCTCAGCAAGCCCAAGACAATGATACAACTAATCTTGTTAAAGGAGTCTGGCCGCCGCCGTATGGACTGGCGCTATTTTTCACGCTAAGTCATGCAGAGAAACAACCGCAATTTGCTCCGCTTTCAGATCTTCCCTTTTCTCTCTTTCTCTCTTCCTCTTTTCGTTGACAATCTCTCTGTTAAAGTGGATTACTTAAGAGAAGGGGATCCACTCAAGAGACTTCAAGTTCTTGTTTTGTTTCTTGTAATAAATATTATTTTGCAGATGTTAGTCACTGACGATAACTCAAGTTAAACTCTTTCAAATAATTTTTTTGTGAATGTAACGTCTATCTAGGAGAAATGGTAAGCCAGTTAGTATTATATTTGGTAATATATCATTTACTTTGGTGGAAACTGTCTATAGATATTTTCATTAAATGTGGGGGAATATTCTACAGAGTATTGTGAGGCTCATCTTAGAAAACAAGTCCGTACGGTAATTCAAAGTTAACACAGTACAACAATTTCGTCTCTACATCAATTTACGTACAAATATTTCAGAATACCTTCATCGGCATGCATTACTTACCTGAATCCCTAACTTAATTTTATTAGCATTGGCGTTTCAGTGCAGCGCTGTTCAACAAAACGCTCGCAAGAGATTAATATTCGAATGAATACATATGAAATGAACTTAGTTAAGCCTGCTTTACATTGAGTGCTCACTCGGAGGAGAGGATGATACCTTCCTTATTTCTTCCCAGTTCTGTTTGTTGTTCTCTAATATTTTAGAAACTCTGGTCTTACGTTTGGCACGACCAGCAGCAACAGTAAACAAACAAACAAACAACTTTATTTCCAATCAAGTACACAGTAAATAGACATTAGTACATTGGTTTTTCAAATTCTTAAGGTTTACATTCTTAGAGTAAGGATGATGGTGAGCTTCATGCGACGATCCTGGGATGTGTTGAGGGCTTACCGATAAGTGCGAGCTCACGGCGTGAAACGAGAAACAGCTCGTATTCATTGCCGGGTTTCGAACCCGCGGTCTTTCTGCCCGACGCAGAGACCTGATACCTGATACAAGCCGCAGACCACTCGACCACGGTGGCTGCATTCAATTGCGTTTCTGAACCATTTCAATTGCGACGTTCACGTTTAAATAAATTATTGAATTTATTTTCCAAGAACTGACAAGGACAAAACAAACGTTTCGATTGTATGCATCAGGCAGAATTCAAAGGAACATAAGAAATTCTTACACGCTCTCAACTCTTCGGTGACAGTTGAGTTTTACCGTGGATATTTAACTATATATAATATGTCATGAGTTTCCATTAATGTAACCTATATGACGTAGTTAGTGTTGGGAGTATTGCTCCCAGCAGAAACATGATATATAATAGTTAATATTTTCGGAAAATAGTTTGCTTAAAGTTAAATATTTCCAGACCATATATATTTTCTTCGCTTATTTCTTTGTTACTGTTCTGGATTTTTCACCTACAATTTCAATTCATAGTGACAAATTTAATCCCGTGGCATTTTTTAAGCTGGAATAATTGTATTATTTTTAGAGCTATTACGTTTTCTCAAAATTGCTTAACGAGATCAATTTATTTCCACAATTTTTTGTTTACAATTGCCTGCACTAGTTTTTGGTGTCTGTGTAAACTGTCTCTAACCTATTCTGTCCTGTGACTTTAACCTCATTCATTGTAATTTTTTATTAATTCTTATAGGATTGTCTTCTGAATGGAATATTTGTGTAACAATGTTCTGATTTAGTTAAATTTATCATGTGATTATATTGGGACTATCGCAGTATTATCTTATGATTATTTCATGATTATCTTGTGCTTACCTTCAGATTAACTTACGAGTATCTTAGGATTATTTTATGATTACTTTACGATTATCTTATGATTATCTTATAATTATCTTAGGATTGTATTTGGAATGTATTAAAATTATCTTTGAAATATCTTAGAATTGCTCTAGACTTGGCCTAGGATTGTATTCCGGTTATCTTGAGTTTATTAAACATAATTCTAGTGAGGAGCTCTCGCGTTTGCAGGTGGTGCCACCACCACCTGGAGCCACTCCTACCAGCTAGCGCTGGCCAGCACAGTTTTACTGTCGCTGCTCAAGAATTGGCTCTCTGACGCTACGTCCTCTACGAAAGAGGCTTTGTCAGTCCAGAGGAAGAGTTCAGAGATGCTTCACGGGGCCCGGACTGCCTGTGGTGGCAGCCTACACGCCGTTAGTGATGGCCAGACCAAGACCACGGGCACCCGACGAAGGTGGCACAGCAGAGGTTGTCCGTCCACTTCTGGAGAGGCTGAATCGACTTTGGATCCAAAGTCAGGATGTGAATTAATCAGCTGTGTTTAATGGCTAACACTTGGCTTCTGCTTGTCTATATGTATTGCATGATTTGTACTATATTCTGTTGTATAACTGTATCAAATAGACGCTTGTAATAGAAAAATTAATAAAACATTGCTTCGTAGGCTTTTCATTCTCCTTGTGTCGGCGTTTGACGAATGTCTTGCGGTATGAATTGTGAATACAACAGAGAATACGAGTGTTAAATCTTTTATCCAATGCCTATCTAAAAGAGTGAGCTATAAATATGCTTCCATGGATATATTCTATGCCAATGGATAATTGAGAATAGACGTGTTTTGAAGTCACAGTCAATGTAATTCATCTCGTTTCATAAGTACATAAAATAAAATGACTCAGAAGATTCGTTATCTGAACTATATGGAGGTCAGGCAAGCTGGAATGACGATCTCTCGTGCAGGGTATGCGTTCTAAATTTCCAGTATTTTAGTGCGTGAAAATGTTCCTTTTCTCATTTACTCGAGCTGGCTTATGTGCATGTTATTCGACGTCGAAAACACACGTTGTGTTACTTATCAATTGAAGGGTGGAAAGCACTAGTGGACTACTTGCATTTTTTCCCAGAGGAGAAAATGCAAGTTGTCCACTAGTGCTGTCCACCCTTCATATAGTAAACTACTGGATCGTAATCGCCTCTGTCTGCGCTGTGTTAGCGACAGCACGGGAGTGGACTACTTGCATTTTTTCCCGTGGAAAATATAGTATATTTACCATGGGAAAAAATGCAAGTAGTCCACTAGTGCTTTCCACCCTTCAATTACAAATTTAAATGCACCTATTTTCCTAAGATTGTTGGGTATCTCAAGTTTCTGATGGGTCTCGAATTATTTGTTTTTAGTCACAAAATTCTACCTACATTTTTTGGTGGCATGGAACTCGAGGTGACGTGAGTGTGTGTACGTGGGCTTTCTGTTTAATCTCCCTGACATGTATGATATTAAACTAACTTTTGAGGCACAGTTCCATCTCTGCAGAGTACACAATTTTTCGTAGGTCGCGAGACATAACTTCTTTTTTTAAAGACCGATCAGCAGAGGCTAAATGCAGGAGTTCAGCAATGAAATAACATCAATAAAATGGTTTGAAAGTTACTTGATGCATAGGAAACTTCAATTAATTTTATGGTCATTTCACACTTGTTTAGAAACCTCAGTAGTTATGTAATTGATCTCCGGTAAAATCAAGTTAAATTGATCTTATGATGAAAATACGACTGTCTGAGCTCGATCTTGCACTTTAACACGTTAACTCCGATTGCCTGATTGGTGTAAAACTTCACTTTGTACGCATAGTCACTAGAAGGATCTGAAAAAATTACAGAACCTAACCTAAGTGGTACACATACGTACCACTTCGGAGTCAACGTGTTAACTTACTTGGACAATGTTCGTGTAACTTTCTAAGCGTATCTCTCCTCATCAGCATGCATTGCAATGGCGATTTCGTATCCTTGATGGCTGTTCTTAACACCGACTCCAGCGTCAGCAACTCTGCTTGCGGGTATAAATTTCAAGTTTCGTAGTCTTCGTTTGTCCAGTTTCTCCTTTTTTCTCACTTGGGTTACCACCTACACGAGGTGAATGTGAATACTCTTGTACCGACGATTTCAAGCTGAATAAGTTTTTATTTAATGTTATTCATCTTTTTAAAACGCTATACTTCGTACGATACCGCAGTAGAAACTTTTTTTTGGCTCTAGTATCTCAGATTCAATCCTTCATTATTTCTCCTGCTTTCGACACTGGCAATCCTGAGCTTCCTTTACGTGATGAGGCGAACGTCCAGTTTTTAATACTTGCAAAAGCCTTTGTGAATGCCAGGCTTCTCTCGATATATTTAGGGCATCCCCGATAACGAAAGTCATTCTGTATTGGAACTTGCTCTATTGTATCTGCTTTTAGAATCCCCCTCCTCATCAAAACAAAACATGGATGTATGTGAAAATACATATTGGTAGTCTCAAAAATATGATTACTTACGGGGACTTTACGATATGTACAAAATTTATTCCGTACCATGAATCATCTTAAACATTGCATTATTAAAAGTTTATTTCTAAAATAAATGTGTCATTACCTTACAAGTCCAAAGAAACTCGGGCTTCGACAAGTGCAATTGCACGGTACATTTTTTCGTGATAACTGAAAAAACATTCATTACTCGAGGGTAGTAGAAATGTCTTAATATTTTGGCTTCAGGATCAAAAGAACTACAGGGACTTCTCTTTTTTTTTGTGAGAATGTACGCTCTTCTCGAAACAAATATCTTCCTATTCCTACATGTATATCTGGGAAAATAACGAATCGAATTTTCATTAAGCATTCGTAAACATTCAAAAATAGATTTTTATCTGCGTACTACATCACAAGTCAGATGATTGTAACTTGAAAAATATTTTGCCACACGAAGAATTTTATGAACATGGTTCCATCAGAGCTCCTCTCAAGGGAGGTTGAATAAAATGAGTTGAGTTTGAAAAGCTACTTGAATATATCCATAAATCTTCAGCAGTTTACCAAATTTCCATCGAACGCGTCATTTATAAGAATATATAAACTTACATGACATCAATAAGATATCAAAGATGCATTTTCCATAGCATCAACGAGGCATCACTGAGACATTTTGCACGGCATCACCGAGGCATCACTGAGGTATTTTGCACAGCATCAACTGGGCATCAATGATGCACTTTACACACCATCAACCTGGCTTCACTGAAGCATTTTGCACAGCATCAACTAGGCATCAATGATGCATTTCACACTGCATCAATTATGCATCAATGATGCACTTTACACAGCATCAATCAGGCATCAATGATGCACTTTGCACAGCATCAACTGGGCATCAATGATGCACTTTACACAGCATCAATCAGGCATCAATGATGCACTTTGCACAGCATCAACTGGGCATCAATGATGCACTTTACACACCATCAACCAGACTTCACTGAAGCATTTTGCACAGCATCAACTAGGCATCACTGATGCACTTTACAAAGCATCAATGATGCACTTAACATGCCATCAACAAGGGAAGTCAGTAGTTAACTCCTGAAGCCGTACATGATGCAGCGATCGATGCAGTGAGACTCTGTGAAGCCATGCAGGTGCTGTCGTGGCCACACTGTACGTCATCACTAGTAGGACCTCCTTGTCTTACTTTGCTGTCAATGTAACCAATAAAAATAACACGACACGCTTTTCCTCATTGCGTACTAATGGATTATTTTATTCTTTTGCAATGGGTGCCTTCCGTTGAAGCTCGTCTGGTTTTCTAGCTTGACTATGTATAATGTTACAGTAGTTATGAAACATAAAGTTAGGTTGCGCTGTTACTAGCTTCATTATACTTACTAAGATCTTTTGTAACTTTTGGAGAAAATTGTGTACTAAGGTAATAAACAAAAGCGTATAAAGATGTCAAATTTTTACGCAGTTATATGCATATATACCCACATACTAAGTATGCAGGTGCAATGCATCTTTTTTTACTGACGTTCAAATCAACTAGCCGGGTTCAAATTATTGAAAGGCTAATGAAATTAAACAAATATCACCATCAAAGACATCTAAATACATGTCGAAAATACATTCACTTCTATAATATTAACAGTTCAAAATATAGAGACCAAATTACTTTTTCAATGCTTATAATTGATTAGAAGGTGAGGGATGCCTAAGCTTTTGTCATTAAAATTTTTTAAGAGATATGAAGGTGCTAATATTTGCCACCCAAACTTATAAAACACTAGCAATACAGGGTGCTGCAACACATCTTCCTTGTTTCAATGCTAAGCGATTTTCAACTTCCATTTTTCAAATCGCTTTGCTTCGCAAAAAGTAAGTTGTGTTGCCGCACTATGCTATAATAAATAAGTTCTTGAAATTGCATTGTGAATAGGAATAAAATATAGGACAATTAGAAGAAACGTTCAGAAGCTTTCGTTTACGGTAGACATGAATTGAACAACGAACCCAGAAAACTGTTGAATATAGTAAGTATTGTATCATCACATCGTATTTTTTTAAATCTATATTATATGTCGAATTTATTGCTCTTAGTAGAATAGAAAAAATCGCAAACTATGCAAATGCTTGCACCATCTTCATGACTTGGCAGCAATGGCTTTATTTCTGACGAATCATTTATTGATTATATTTATATCTAGTTTAATGTTGAGGTTCACATAGTCTCACACTCTATTTCGAGAAGTGCGGTTTATCGAATAGAAAACTGGTCATAAGACTAAGGGAACATTACCCTCATCAGAATATACTTTTGATATAGATCCTAGAAAAATACTAGAAAAATAACAGCTTTCCTTTTTTCCAAGTCTTGCCGCCTCTGTCATTTGAAGAGCAGTCTTTAGAAGGACTTTCAAATGGAATCCAATATCGGTTACTTGTGTAAGGGTTTCTAAATTGAAAAAAAGAGGAAAAAAGCTTAGAGTCCGAGTATGAACTTCCGTTTAATAAAATGTATATAATTTTGAATATATTATCGCAATGAATTAACTATTTAGGTAACTCTCTTTGAAACTAATCGCATCAGAGTATGCCTAATGCGATAAATAATTGAGTTTAAAGTATTGCCTTAGCATTTTTTAGCAGTCAATTATTCATCAATAATATGATAAATTCGCAGTTATCCGTAAAGTAAATTGCTATTTCCCTCAAAAATTGCTGTATTAAAAATTACTATTTTAGTAACCAATTCTCTCATAGTTAGTACAAATTTCTTAGTTTTTTGTTGAACTGAGAGCTAAAGAATTATTCCAGTAAAACTAGACTACGGTGGTGGTTGATCCGTTCTGGCTTCTCGTTTTTCAAAGTTTTCAGAGTGTAATTGCGAGTATATTTGAATCTGTTTAAATTTTATTGTGCCTAAGACATAACTAATTTGTTTTAGCAATTAATATTTCGTGGAATAACAACAAAAAACTTTGAAAAAGGGAACATAGTGTGATAAAGTGATCGCCGACGCTGCTCCAATGGCGTTCTCGAGTTCTGGAATATTCCAACGCAGTCTTCCGTCATTAATTAAGAGCCCCAAATTTTTGTGTCTGCTGAAACACTACAAAGCTGTTTATGCTGAAGGTAAGTTTATTCTCTGCAGTTAATAATTAAATCAGGAATACAATAATAATGTACTTAATAAGTTAAAGCATTTAGTGGACCAAAACATCTCATTAATGAGAAATTTATTCGGATGAATGTCTCCCGGAAATGAAGGAAATACCTGTAGCTCTGATGTTTTCTTAAGAGTACCTAACTAAAATAATTTTTATATGTCATGTTATAAGGTGTTATTGTGCTTCGCATGTTTCTATCATCAGTTTTGTGAGTTGCTTAATTTTCTGGAAAACTTGTATTTGCAAATTGATTTCACATGCGCCTTATGTATTAAAATTTTTGTAGTATGTTCTTCGGGTTCGTGGTCTTTTTCATTTATGTCGCTTCAGGAAAAATTTTAGATCATTAATGGGAGGATTTTATTTACAAATTTAAAAGTTCGGTTATGATTTTCTAAAAAAAATTACCTGATTGTTTAACTAAACGAATTTTTCGCTTCAAATTACGTTGCTTTCACCCGTTTTTTTATTCATGAGAATGTGTACCTCTTCTTCACAAACACGCAAAGGAATTTACTGAAAAATAAATGGCTGTTCAGTCACGATGAACCTTTCAAAAATCCGTAACTTTTTCATTCGAAAAATGTAAAAACTAATAATGTTGGAGACCCACATTCAAATCAGTTTTTTAACTACATTTGCGTTTGCAATCACTGGAACCTTGTAGCTTTTCAGCCTCTGCCTCCGTGTCACACTTACACACTACACGAAATTTATATATTTATTTATATTTATATATATATATATTTATATATATTTATTTTTGTAAGAGTATATTTCACTTAATGTAATTGTTTGCATAGTATGTTATTGAATATACCACTTAGTTGAGATTACAAAACTGCATTCACGATATCCAAACTTTACTGTCAAGCTGTAACTGGAAGTTTGTACTACTATAAACTTCCAGTTACATTAAAATCATCGTGAGATCGAAAGACAATCACGTTAGTTTCTCAATTAAACCATAGTAGGAGTTTGATTTTTATGTGAATTTACGTTATTTGCCTTAAGGAAGCAGTGACGAAAACTCTAATACTGGAATATGTTTGTGAAAAATCTAGGTAAACAAGAGCAAAATTTTATACAGATGTGATGCAGCGAACCTTACCAAACAAAATTTACTTGATGCTATATTTCCCACTTGGTATCGCTGATAATAATTCCTCTGTTGTTATGTAATTAAATTTATGAAGCTGAATTACGTAGACTAAATTTATTTTATTATGTATAGGGATGATCACCAACGTTTCTTTACAACGATACAAATTCCTAGGACTGCTTGCGATCGCGAGTCTTGGCTGCAATTTTCTATTGAAATGTCAAATATTTTCTTCTCGGTGTCTCATTTCTGCGAGTAAAACACGCGCGCGTCCGACAAAATTCAACGAAAATAAATATTTAAAGACATGTAGACTACAAACCGGCTACGTGAGAACGAGTCACGGTTTGGTGCAAATCTTCAGTAATACCAATGCCATGAATTTAATTAATTTTTATTTTGGTACAATATAGTATACCAAAATAAAAAATTAATTTTCAAAATGTGTTTGTGATTAATAGGAGTTTTCTTACTGCTTAGAAATTTTTCCTGCATTTCAGAATTGTGCTTGAGGTGTGTGATGCTCGATGCCATTGCAATTTTTTCTACCGTAGCAATATGGAGAAATTTATTTGAAATAACTATTCTGAATTGGCTTAGTTCTTTAAAAATAATTTGGCAGTGAAATCTGCAATTTTTACAATTTAATTAAATTTCAATTCGTTCAGAGATAGTTAATGCGAACAATTTTGCTTCCAGTTTTCGGTTATTATTGACGATTTTTGAGGCCATAGGGAAGCTACTATACAATTTTTCCTCGTCTACCGTGATCAGTACTGAAGAAAGTCTTGTATTTGTATACTTTTTACTTCCATCTATTAATTCAAGCATTCTTTCTGATGTAAGCAACTAAATAACAATTATTAACGAATAATTTATTCCTTTTTATTTCTTGTGCTGTTTTTTTAAAGCTTAATGCTTTCAACGAGGATTGAAAAACTGAACACTTCCTCAATGCCTTTACAAAAATAAATTTTTCTTAGACTATTAAAACCATTATTAGAACTAGTGATCGCGATTCCATTGAACTGGTTTTCCCATTAGAATTTTATGTTGTTCCAGTTAAAGTATGATATTCTGTAGGTATTCTGTAAGTATTCTTCAGTATTCAGACGTTGTTGAACCCTGCTTTGTAAACTGCAACATTAAAAGCATAAATTCCGGGAGCTAAACGTACGCAATCTCTTGTAAACATCGCAACTAGTGCAAGTTTTCCTACCAATTTTTCGAGCTACAAGTTTTACTACAGAATTTACATTCTATCCGATCAATTTGCTACAATGTTTTCATACCACGTCTGTCAGGTGTGAGGAAAATTAGAAGAAATTAATTGAAAAACAAGAAACCTGCATTCGAAACCAACAAGGAGAAAGAGCTACATATCTGCGTTGATCTTTATCACGTTGACTCCGATTAGCTGATTGGTGTAAAACTTCACTTTGTACGCATAGTCACTAGAAGGATCTGAAAAAATTACAGAACCTAACCTAAGTGGTACACATACGTACCACTTCGGAGTCCACGTGTTGAAATAAATGGATGTGAATAAAGTAGTAGACAAATTCGTGTTTATTTTCGTGAGGGGCTTTTTCGGGTGTTACTATGTACTCAATGAACTTCATGTGCTTGATTAATCCTTTAAAATCATCCCATTAAGCGAATGAATTTAAAATGCTTAATAGAAAGCGTTCATGTCGTACAATATTTTAATTAACAGTGCGGTGCATTATGTGTCTTTTCAAACGGTGCATTCAAATTTTTCTCTAGTGTACAAAACGTAGCACAGAAAAGCCGATTGATCTTTCACTGCGTTCTTTGTACTTGCAAAGTATGAAGCAAGTATTTGTATAAAGCATCAATAATAAATCTTTGTGCGTGGTATGTAATCGTAGTAGTATGTGGGATGTAAATCGAGAACAAGTTTTGAGTATCCTTATGCTCAGCATCTTCACCTATCAAAGATCAGTTGTGTTCAAAGAAACTTGAAGTTTATTCAGCTATCGTTTTTACCAAGTGATTTTTTCCCTCCCGATTATACCGTTATTGATGGAAAACCTAAAATTTAGATTACCTGGGGATGCAATAATTTAGTACCAAACTTTCCTCTTGAATTAATTTCATCTGTTGGTGTTCCTAAGACGAATGAAGAGCAAAATCTCGTAGTAATTATTGATGGATTCTGTAATCAAAGACAAAAGAAACGTCAAGATAAAACATAAAATTATGTCAAACATTCTAAATTTTAAAGCAATCCAAAATACATACGAAATATTCTAGGAATATTCTAAAACAACGAACTATTCATGGTATGGGTATGAAGAAATATTCAGAAAATTCCCGTCACTTTGCTCGGGTGTTATTGTTTTCAGGTAACTTGCTGGCCCTTTTTATGAGGAGCAATTATTCCTAAATGACTTTAATTACGCTCCGAGTGATTATTTTTTACTACACCCTCATAATCTAGGTCATACTAATCGGATCCTCGCGAGTAATTCCTGCACGATTAATTTAGCAAAATATTCTGGGGAAATTTCACATGGAATTTTTAATGTGTATTCAAACTGCTTAACACTGCAAACTCTTTTTTTCTTGGATTATCATTAGGTTCCATTGCCTGCAAGAGTTGCATTTTCTAAGCGTACAATCGCAACTTCTTGTGGAGGACCTTGTGCACTGTTGGACGTGGTAGCTTTGACTCTAGTAGCAGTACGGATGAACTTGTAGAAGAACGAGTAAAATCTTGTTCTCAATCTACATCAGGGGTCGGCAAAGTGGTCGATATCGACCCCTGGGTGTCGAGGGCAGAACTCAAGGGGTCGATAAATTTATGGGGGTCGGAAGGGGGTCGATTAAGGATATATATGGTTGAAGCTGGTTTTAGCAATGCGAATGCGATTCTAACAAAGCAGAGAAATAGACTAAACTTAGAAAACCGTGATGATTTACGGTTAAAGCTTACCAATTTTAAACCAAATATCAATAGCCTTGCTGCTGCTCATCAAGCTCATCCATCTCATTAATATCAAGTTTATTGATAAATAGGTAAGTTAATGTATTTTTCATTATTTTTTTTTTATAAAAAGCATATTGCGTATTTCCATTGGCAGTTAATATTATTGTCAAGTAGCACATAAGATTGGTTTGGTTTATAACATTTCTCTTTATTTTTGGTCATCAAATATGTCAATAATGGTTTAACTTTTTTTTCACCTATTTGTATGCGTGTGTGCATGGAGGGGGTCGATGTAAGTACAAATATCCTATGGAGAGGTTGACGGGTAAAAAAGTTTGCCGACCCCTGATCTACATGATCGATGCTTTCCTCAGCTGTTGTCGGTCGCCCACTCCTCCCTGTATCCAACACTCTCCTTGTCTTCATAAATTTATTGCGCCATGTACGAATTGATGGACGTGATGATGGATCTCTTCCATGCTTAGCTCTGTTTCGCTGCGTCGGCGTGTCAACGTTGTATCAATAAACCATGCTGTGCATTGTGCCTTCTCTTGAGAAGCCGCTTTTATGAGTCCATTCAACAGCGTTTCTTCCTTCTTCATCTCAAAATTTTATTAATTACTTCATAATAAACTTAACTCTGAGTGTTACCACAAAGCATTAGTGGGAAAGTCGAATCCACAGGGGAAAAAGAAAGATTACTTATTAAAGAACATGAGGAGCGAAATAGCGCGAAATACACAAAACACCATTACGTTCACGACTGCACGTTATCCAGACGAGATAAACACGGGAAAGTTGCTGGATACTGCCTACACAAAGTAAAAAGTCATTAAATTAATACTACGCTAACAGACATATTCGTCAAACTTTAAACAATAAACTTGAAACTACCGTCGTACATCAAACGCACAAGCAGTCGCAGACAACCAGTAAACTAGCTCTGATGACCAGCACGTTAAGCAAACTCTAAGGACATTGACTTCTCCTTGAACTGATTTTGGACAGCGACTTCAGTTAATACAAAATCTAGAATTGACGGAATATATTCCACGAGTTTATTCTGGGCAGTGATTTCAGTGTGGTTCAGAATTGCTCTCAGAACAAGACGTAGTTGACCGACGTGGAGATGAGTTGCATAGCGTGACCATCAAACGAACTAACTTTCATCAATTCTGCAATGCTCCTACCAAACGTACCTGAAGATTTTCTTTGAGTGGGTCTAGGTCTTGGGGCTCCTTTGTCAGAAAAATATGTACGTTGAGCTCCTCTGTTTTACTTGGGGTGTGGGGAGGTATGCTCATATGATGACGGTGACTTAGCGCGTGTCCTAGCTATTTAAAGCAGAATCAATGAATTCATTTGCCGCATTCTGATATGGGTTCAGTAGAGTGTAATCATATTTTTATTTTCATCCTTCTCTCGTGTGGAACAGGTCGGCGTACCGAACTTTTGCAGGGTATCTCCGTTTCTGCTTCGAGGTTTTTTCCTTCATCTTTTCTTCTCTTCTTTTCTTCTCTTCAAGATGCTTACGTTGCCTTAATTGCGAATAGGAGCCACTTGCCTCTGTAACAAATTTCACGCTTTTATGATGCCACAGGAACTAAATCCTTGCTCAGTTTCTTTGAAGTAAACCACACCTTGATTTAATGAAACTGTAATTCAAAGTTAAATAAGTGAAGAAAAGAAGCAAGGGACATTGATTTAAGGAATACGAGTACTAAGAGCTAGGAATTTAAACATCACGTGAGTTAGTGACTTAAATTGGACGAGGTGAAAGAGCTAATAATTTACCAAGTATAACTAGTACGAGCACATTATTAAAGAAGAATAGGTAGTAACAGCATGGGAATTAAACAACACGGGTGGTAAGAGTTTCTGATTAATAGGGTACAAGTTATAGAATAATTAAAATTATATAGCACTCGCACAAGTAATGAAAGCTCTTGCTTTAATGAATGAGTAGTAAAAGATCCTCATTTGGAAAGTACGATTTGCGAAAGCTTTTGATTTAAGAGGTAGTGCGAGTAGGGAAAGCCCTTGATTTGCAAAATGCAATTCGTGAAACCCTTGATGTAAGGAGTACGAGTGTCAAGAGCTCAAAATTTAAACAATACGAGCATTAAGAGCTCAAAATTTAGAGAGTACGGCTATTAAGAGCTCATAATTTAAGGAGTACGAGTATTCAGAGCTCAAAATTTAGAGAGTACGGTAGTTCATAATGTAAGGAGTAAGAGTATTAAAAGCTCATTTAAGGAGTACGAGTATTCAGAGCTCATAATTTAAGGAGTAAGAGTATTCAGAGCTCATAATTTAAGGAGTAAAAGTATTCAGAGCTCATAATTTAAGGAGTAAGAGTATTAAGAGCTCATAATTGAAGGAGTACGAGTATTAAGAGCTCGTTATTTATAACATACGAGTAGCGAGCCCTCGTGACGTGAAGCAGGAGTTGTAAAGGCTGGTGACGCTCGAGACGCTAATGCATTTGAAGGCAGTTGCCCGCTGATGTGCGCTATGACTAGGCTGTTGAGAGCAGCCGCTGTCCTGGATGATGCCTCACCTCCAAGCTTTTATGAGGGCTGTCCTGGAAACTGCTGTTGTTTCCAACGCTGCTCCAACACACCCGAAGAAATGATGGCTACTTCCCGCTCACTTGTAGTCTGTCCTGCAGGTGCTTATCTTTCTTGAGAGCTGCCGATAATTATCCCAAGTTTTTACCTATCATCTATTTGATTAGTAGTAATGCAAAAAGAATTTGTGCTGTACGTTACTGGTAAACGGCGCAGTTGTTGAGTTCTTTCGTGTAATCTGAGTAACAATCTCCCTAATGGGTTGTACCATTGTTGAAAGAAAAATTCCCCATGTGCTCGAAGTTTTCAAGAATTTCATTTTGATGATATGCATAGAATAATCAGAGTTGTTGTTAAGTTTGATGACCAAAGTAGTGATTCATAATAACCCTTGCAATGTAAGCCTTTTACAGTGAAATTATTTTTTCCAGTTTTCAACTGTTTCTTTAGAATTTTCGTATTATAATTATCAGGGCACGATTGCAAAAGCTTTCTCTTTTTTAAATTTATTATATGGTTTACAAAGCCCAAAGTGTATAATTTGAATGCTGAAAATGTAGTTTATTTCCTTGGTCACGTATGAAATAGAATAATAAACTAACCAAAATTTTAGCCTAATTGAATACATTATATCTGCTTACAAATTTTAATGCTTGCATTCCGAGAATTAAGGAGTGTTAATTAGTTTCAGCTTTATTGTTTATATGATAGGAAATATGCATGAGGGAGGAATATTACTTTAAATCTGAGTATTTGTGAAACCAATAACCAGCGCTCAGAGCCTGATCCAATACAGTTCTGTAGTAGTAAACCATTAATTTTCGGCCTGCCAATTTGTGCTGAAGCTGTTGTCTTTCCCTTCGATCTGCCAATTTGTGCTACGACTTTGATTCTTCGAATTCGAAATTACTCGTGGTACTACTTTGTAAAAGCGCAAACGCGTGCTCTGGTGTTCAGTATTTCTTGGAGACTTTGATTGGGAGGAGGAGGAAGTTTGGCTAGACTATTGAACTCTGCAGGAACATACCCTCATTGTGCCCACGCATTGCTCTCACTGTAAGTTTTGAAAACTGATCGTTTTCCAGAGGTATCCCCAGCTATTCACAGTGGAATAGGTGTTACAACTATGTTCTTATTGCAATTTTGTTGTTAGATTGCCTCTAGTTTCCATTTAACTCTTCGGCTTTTATCGAACGCAAAACCAACGTTTTTTCCAAAACGTTTTTCCTTGTGGATGCCTTTCCTTTGATTCTAACAATGTTGATATAAATAATATAACAAAGTGTTGCATTACTTGTTTGGGAGTTACTTTCAATGTGATCATAGAATGATCATGAAAACATGAAAATCGTAAGTAATCAAAGTGTTCGTTTCCTTCTTAAGTTTACATGAGCTGTTCACCGAGAAATTAACAATTGTTAAGGAACAAAATTCTTAATATATTGATGGTTTAATTATGCTGGTGTATCTTATGTATAGCTCTTAGGAATAGATGTACACTAACATGACTCCCAATTACGGAATAACTAAATTTTTCATGTTAAATCTTAAGCCAACGTTTCTCAAACGGGGGCCCCTGGCTCCCCAAAAGGGGCCACAGAGCTTCGAGTGGGGCTGTGAGCGAACGCCGAAACCTGCGTATATTTCACTTATTGAAGAGTAAGGGGCCACGAGTGAACCAT
>VCRD01000598.1:202908-248215 GCA_006783055.1 Trinorchestia longiramus | reverse complement strand
ATTTCGTTCGCGGTTGTCTGGTCTGGACCATAGGAAAGGGCTCTCCTTGTTCATTCTCTGTCTGCCACCCATTGCCCTCTCCTTCCTATAAGTAAACAGTTTAGCAACTGCATGGAGAGTTGTGCTTGATGGTCTTCTTGTAAATTCTGATTGAGTACCAGTTTTCTTCTCAGGAAACCATGGACAAAAGTAAAATGATACTTGTTCATTAATTCGTTATGCTTTCTTTCGTAGGTAAATTGATCTATCATTGTACTTCACACACGTTATCTTGTTACTCACACAATGGCCAATTTTGGCTTCTATATTGTAACTGCTTCAGAATTAAACACACGTCATCAGATCAGCTCCTTATTGTTCAGGAAAATTATAAAAAAATGGCTTTCAGTGACCTTAAACTGTTATTGTGAATGAATACTGAAAAAATAGGAATCTGACAAAGTTTAAAAAGTGCCAGCATATGTTCTCCAAATTACCAAATTACTTCATCCTGATGCACAGTTGTATTATTTATTCTGTCTTTACATGTTCTCATTTCTTCTTGCAGAGTAGGTACCAGCAGTCGTGACTAACGCTTCAGTTATTTCTATTTAAGCCTTCAATCCGCTTAGTTTTCGCCTTTTGCTACGAGGTGCTGGGCAGCGACGGAGTCGGGAATATTCGGTAGACAGAATCCTTTAACAAGCAAACTCTCAAAACGTTCATATTTTGTAACAGCATGCAGCCGTTTAACTGGAAGTTATAAAAATTGACAAAAATCGGAAAGAAATGCTTTGAATAACTGAATTCTTTCGAACTCTTCAGAATAAATGCGTTTGGGGCATTTTTGCCCCCTTCATTTATTTGAAACTACGAATATATTCTATCGTTTCATACTTCAAACTCGGTCAAATGTTTTAGGTTGCCTTGAAAAGTATTGCAATTTGAAATAATTGCGTGAAAGATATTAAAGGCTATCTCTAGTGAGATTAAAGTAAAAGCATCCGCTGACTTTGAGCTCCTAATGAAGTCCTGAAGCCCAGTCTGTGACCGCAGTTATGACTTGGACTCCGTCTGCTCAGATCTATCCGCTCCAGGTCTGAACACCGTGAAAGGAACTTAGCGCGTCCTTTTGAGTTGCAGTTCAGGTTTTTGATATTTAATCCAGATACTCAGTGAAAACCGCTACAAGAACCCGCTTCTTGTAGAAACTTCTGATATCTGCCACCGAAGCATCCATAAAGTGTCACTCATTTCTGGATGGTTTGGTGGCTAATAAAAAAATTTATCGCGACCCAACAGATCTGCACTGCATCAGGAAAGACAAAAATGGTCTTCTGATATACCCTAACGGAGTTTATCTCCCATAGTATTTTTGGGCCTTCCAAATGAACTTCGAACCTTATAATCACTTCATAATCGAGTAGGAAACAGTAGAAGCATCCAGGAAAGGCAATGCCAAGATACTTAATAGAGCTTGACAGTAGCAACACGTTCATTTTTGATCAATAAAAATATAAGGAATTGTTTAGGAGCAGAGAAAAAGTAATCCGCCAATCAAAAATGTAGATATTTTCAAGTCCAAGTTCGGGCTTTCGTCAATGAGCTCTAGTTTACTGCAAAATGCTGGCTATTGCAGTGAGTCAAAGCATGAGTCGTTTCTTGGACTTTCAGATATTTTTAATTACCAAAACTGAAACTAGAACAGAGTGCCAAAACCAAACCTGATAAAACCTATTATGGATTTTGCTTTCAGCTCTCATAAGGGTTGAAGAACTAAATGTTTTTTTTATAATTTTCACCAATTTAAACAGTTCTATGTTATCGATATCATATATGTATTATATCTGACGAAAATTGAGACAATTTATTTAAAAAGAGTATACTTCCTATAGTAATGTGTTGAACGTCAAAGCAAAAATTCAAACATTTGCTCTGCTCGTTTCATACAGGGCTTTCCTTACAAGGTGTTTCCCAATTCTCAATTGTCGATGGTTTGCATGGGAGAACACTGGATTCCATCTCTACCCAAAACTGGTAGTCAATTTTGAAGTTGGCTTGTAGACTTCGAAGGCTGTTGCCTTCAAAAGTACAGTCGGCTAAAACAATTTAAGGATGCGATGTTTTCCAGTGCACTGATTGTTGATTGACGGCTTCTTTTGGTGAATTAATAATGTTTCCAGAATTTGCAGACGGTTGTACTCGGGGAGCATTATTAATTCACCAAAAGAAGCCGTCAATCAACAATCAGTGCACTGGAAAACATCGCATCCTTAAATTGTTTTAGCCGACTGTACTTTCGAAGGCAACAGCCTTCAAAGTCTACAAGCCAATTTCAGAATTCCACAGCTCACATCGCAGCCAGCAACAGCATGAAGAGGATGGATAGTCTGCTGCATTCTCCATAGCCTGAAGATGGCGAACGATCGCTGAAACGCGTCGCGAAACCCCTCTTTAGATTTGACTATTGCTAATATCTTTGAAATTTTAGACCCAGAAACTATTTGTATTTTTAGACGGAATGAATAGCTTAATAAAAAGCTCGTATCATCCCAATATGCCATTTTTAACCAGACATATATATATATATATATATATATATATATATATATATATATATATATATATATATATATACTGTACTGTTTCATTTTGTGCTAAGTGGTATATTGCAATAAGGGTAATTTAGTATAGTGTTCTAAAAATATTTATACTTGAAGTTTATATCATTTTGCAAGCAACGATACTAACAATAAGAGTTAATTTGTTCATCATCCTTCCACGCTGTCATCACACTCAATCTAAATGATTTCTTTTTCACAGTTTTACAAACTTTGAAAAAGTACAAGCTACAGAAATCAAGTACGAGTACTGCGAGAAAATGAACTTTATATTCACCAGTTCTTCTAAATGAACTGAAGAAAAACATTTTGAAAGGTAATATAAAATGTATAGCATATTATCATACGCCTCCAATGTGCAGTAAAAATAACAGATTTTCATTAAAAACACTAAGAGAGCTGCTTTCTTGCACATTCTCCGAAAAAAAACATATTTTAAATTGTTTGTACTAAACTCAAAAAAGTTTCATCAGTTGGTTAAGTGGACCCGAAGGGACGTAGTAACAGACAAATCATAAAGTAATTTAGCACTGACCGTGGTAAATTAATATCTTGGGTCGAAACGGAAGTAACGTTCAGTTTTCTAATATAAAGTTTTCAATTTACTTACGAACGTTATGTTTCTTGTTCTCGTTGAGGTGTGCTTCCTTTACCTTTGAATGTGTTCACCTCAATATTTGTCACATTGACAAACAACATTCTGCATGTTTGATTCTATGAGTTCCATAATATTTTTATCAATGCGAGTACAAGAATGAAATTCATTCCAAACGCTTACAAGCATGACGTGGTGCGTGAGAATACTTGTAAGAAGTGGATTTTTCTTTTTTTGGAGTGGTGAAAAGGAGCTTGAATAACATCGTTCAAAAATCCTGCCACTACTTCTAAGGAACCTAGAGAGCAATTAGTCTCAACCCATTTCACATTCTCAGGCCAAATAAGAAGAGAAGGTTTTAGTTGATGGAGTTGTCCTGTACGCACTATTTGAGGAAAATATGCAGTAGCTTTTTTCGCTTCCTGTGTTGCTGCTTGCACGACACATTCAGGCACCACTCATGAATAATGAAGTAGATACATTATCTCTGAGTTAAATGGTGCCGTTCCGAGAACAGTCGAGGAAGCACATTTATTCAGTAATCAAGAAGAGAACTAGATCTAAAGAAAGCCATTTTCAGGATGTAGTGGATTATAGATGGCATTGTTCATTTTGAACTGCTCGACAATAATCAATCAAATATTGCTAATATCTATGACGTTTCAATCTACAGTGTCCCGAAAGTGACCCTTCTTAGTCAACAACAAAAGTGTCATTTTGTTCAACGAAAGGCTCGTCCTCACACTGCTCAATGAACACGAGATCTCTTAAAATAGCTTTAGTTGAATACATTGCTACACATTCCGCATTCTTATAACCTTGTTGCATCTGCTAATCGTTTGTTTGCTGAATTGAAGATTCATTTTATAGTCTTTAGTTTAGACCAAATGATAAGTTTGAAAACACGATGGGTATGAATTGACACAAAGAGTAATATTCTTTTGAATCGTCTGATATTATCATATAACATGCGATTTCTTCCTTTGGGTTCACCTGATTTAAAAAAAATACAATTCTTGTCACTCTACGAAGTGGTTTTGAAGAATTAAGAGAGAGAATGCCACAAGAGTTGATGCTTTTGAAGAATGTTCTCTTAATGGTAAATAGAGGAATGCCAAATATCATACTATCAAATTGATAGTGTCTGTAAAATGAAATACGTCACATAAAAAGAATATGTTGCAAAATCGACGTTATTTATACCATTTTTGTACATCATTTTCAACTTTTTTCTCATTTACCGAACAAAAGGGTCCAAAATCAAAACTGCGAGTATTCAACCAGTTATTGATATTCATTTGCAAGACTAATTTTTCTGACACATCCGTTATAGGCTGTGATATGGTTTGAATTTCCTTTTCACAGGTCGAGAATTGAATTGAATTTGAATTTCCTTTGCAACCACCGTGGTCGAGTGGTCTGCGGCCTGTGTTTGGTATCAGGTCTCTGCTTCGGGCGGACAGACCGCGGGTTCGAAACCCGACAATGAATACGAGCTGTTTCTCGTTTCGCGCCGTGAGCTCGCACTTATCGCTAAGCCCTCAACTCCCCGCCCATGGACACATCCCAGGATCGTCGCATGGAGCTCACCATCATCCTTACTCTAAGAATGTTAACCTTAAGAATTTGAAAAACCAATGTACCAATAAAGTCGTTTGTTTGTTTTGTTTCATCAGATGGGGCTGTAGACCTTTGCAGTAAAAGAACAATGGGATCCAAGTAACATTGCAGAGTACCTGAAAGTCATATTTTTTACTTCACCTGAAAACCCTCAATGAAAATGTTGAGTATTTTAACGAAAAAACTAGTTAAAACACGTGTCAAACGAACGACCAAGAAGCTAAACTGACATCTCATCATTTTTCTCGACTAACCTAGCCACTCTCTCAATTTGTCGTCGACTAAAAACTTCTGCAAAGAGCTGAAGTTCAAGATGGAAAACGGCAAGCTTATAATCTGTTAAATTTGAGCAGCGAATTTTTTGTAAGCAATAGAATTTCGACTGATGTATTTACTTTTGTTTTATCGTATGAAACACCTTTAGCCACTGTTATTGTCTACGAAAAATGCACCACAACTCTTAACAAGACGTAACAAAATGTGACGAATAATTTTTTATAACACATCGGAAAACTTGAAGTCCCTGGTTCAATGCTTTACATAAGCTTTTCTGAGCAAAAAAAAATTTATTGACTGTTAATGACAACCTTATTTGTCAAAAGCTTTGCGGCATTCTAATGATCCCAACTGAGATAAATTTCCAAATCAATTAATTCTTTTTTTAGTTTTCCTGAAACTCATTTGATTATTAATAAAAAATTGAAATCAGAGACTCGAAATATTAAATAAACCTTGCATTTATATAATATTAAAAGTTCACAGGTTTCGAAGATCCAACTAGTAGGAGGATTTTTAAAAATACATTGATGAGAACAATCATTGAGAGCCTCGAATTCGAAATTCGCATACGTAAATCTTTCATTAATGAAGCGCAAACCGAGTCATTCATTTCTCCAGTTCTTTTAAATTGAAACGTTCTGTACTTCGCTCTGTAATGGGGTTGGCAAAATTGAGATGCAGTGAAAATCTTTTCGAAGTCTGACCAGGAATTTGAGCTTCTGACGACCGACCAACCGTATTAAGTAGAGCAATGCAGAAAATAACATCAAAATTGCTAGAATATTTGCAAAAAACAGTGACATCCATAGACGACACTTTACAATACATTTCAATATGGCCTAAAACTAGGATATGAAACGAAAAATACGTACGTTCAGAATTCGAGGAAAATTTGAAGAATTATATTTAATATAACTTCTAGTAGATTGAGATGCTCATTAGTAATCTTCAAGCTATCAACGATTCAGTATTAAGTAACTGCATAAAATTTAATATTCATGGATTGGCCTCACGAATTATTGTTTTTGTATTGTATTTGACGATAAACCAGCTTGATCGACCATCACCAGCTTGGTCAACTGGTGAGCGAATCTGCTTGCGAGCAGAAAGACCCGGGTTCGAATCCCGCTGCCAACATGGTTGACGCGGCTAGAAATACGGCATGGGACTTGGGTAAAACAACCGAATAATTATCGAAGTAATTATCCGACCCAAAAATGGGCCAGAAGGTTCGTTCCTATAGCCTCATTCTATTCTATTCTATTTGACGATAAAGAGATTCCATCGCATTTTTTCATCCAGGCAAAACAAAACCTACCAATTGCACTTTCATTTGCCAACGATACCTACCAACTTAGCCATTTCACTTAAAAACAATGTTTTACAAACAGTTTTTGTTATCTTCGTGGTATAAATAGTCAAGTATACTCGGACAAATGCTTGACCGTTCACAGGTATGAGCCAACTAGCTTTAGTCGAGGTTTTCAGCTTTACATATGGGTCTTTCATATCAAATTTTGAGCGAGCGAGCTGCAAGAGAACTTGGAAGCCCTGTAACTATGTGAGATTATAGTCCAAATCGCAAGCACGTGTTAAGACTACACTCCCCAATAGCCACACATCTATTTTATTTTCAAAGATTGTGCTCAGCATGAATAAAATGGGCAATGTATAATACAAGGTTCAAGTGCATACCTGCATGAAGTGGATCTAAAATTGGAATACTTATAGAACTGCACATGCATGTAGACGGTTAAATGAATAGTAATGCACCGATGATGAACATCGCGTACCAGGAAAATCTCTTTTTTCACGCTAATTGTTGTGACTAATTTTATTGAAGTGAAGTCACTGAATTATTTTTTCATTAGTATAAATTTAAAGAAAACTGGAATAAAATGATGATCACTAGACCATAAGAGCAATCATCTACTCTTTGATCAAAGTTACATCATTGGTAATTATCACAAAATTGAGAATATGGGGATCAGTAGTAGTGTGAAAACTATTTACTAATGATCAGGGAAAGTTACAGCTTTGGAAAACGTATATTGTACGGACAGTAATCGAGAACTTGATATATCAATCTTTTTGATTTCGTCCGGTGAACGAAAATCAGAATTGGAACATTTTGTGTAACTTGGCATGTAGGTACATATTCGTTCATCGACGTCGGAGAATACGTAAATAGAAAAATATATCTTTTTAAGTCTTTACTACAATTTCAATACCAGTGTTGGCACATAGTTGATGGAAATACGCATTTGAAAGACACTTTTTCAACTACTAATTTCACATGAGTTGCCAAACATTCATTTTTATGAACTTTATACATGCACTTTCGATCATTGGCAATAGATAAGTGCTTATATCATAATGCACAATAATGCACAATTTGTGCATCATTGTAATACAATCATCCCTACATGAAAATGTGGTGACAAAAAATAAAACACGCGCTGTCACACATGCTTGTGGTTGAGATATGTTTGTATTACCATGCAGGTTGTCTTTAATACTTTTACTAATTTAAACGTTCTGTAGAATCAACTTAGTTTTTATTTATTTACTCTAAACTGAAAGAATACATTGAAAAACGGTGGATTTTGATCATCATTTGTATTAGGTGTATTAAAATGAATTCTGGCTTCAAAATGGGGTTCATTTTTATGGCTGCATATCTGAACCCTACCGCTGAAGCTAGACGCAGCACAACGAACTTTCTCCGTGCTTATTTTTCTTGCGGTTTTGCTTATAAGTTTCTTCAAATGTTCAATCGTTTATGGCTTGCTTTGATGGAAAATGGATACCGTCTCTCCTCAAAACCAATCATCTATGGGACTGAGGTCAGCGCAATGAGTGAGTCGAGGCTGGTTCAATAGGCGGCTGATCGCTCATTTGGAGAATCGAAGGATTGTCTGATAAAAATGTGAGACGTTAGTTGTAGCAATAAGCAGGAGAGTATTTACATCATCCTGTTCATAATAATACCCTTGATCATTAGTATCTGCTTTAATGGTTAGTAATATTCGTTATTTTGATATTCTTTCCTTTGCTGCTTTATACTATCGATTCATCATGCACAAAAATATTTTTGATGTACCAATGTCTCAAGTTTTAATGGTTAACTCCGGTAATAGGTGAAGCCGTTTCTCGTCTCTGAATTTTTGCCGACATAGTGAAATAGATTGATGAGTTCTTTTATTTTACACATTTATAGATTAAACTGATGTTATATTTTTCTCTCTAAGATGGATTAATAACAGTGAAGTTTCAGTTTCATAGACTATCGAAAGAAATAAAAATCATTTATAATGTTTTTTTGCAGTCGAAAATTCATCTAGCATTCTTCAAAAGCTTTACAAGTTTCCTGAACTCCGTAGCTGGGCTGAAAAGTAAAATACTGTTTAGTACATCAAGCTCATAATTTTTTTAATTAATGGACTTTCCAGCAATGGTTTGAATTTACAATGGCCTAAATAATTTTTACGTCGTGAGTTTTAGGGTTTTGTATCTCTGTCACTATCGAATTCCTTACGTTACATGTACCCTGTTTTTAATTCTTTTTCTAAACTTCTCATCTCCAATTAGGTGGGCGAAACTTTTTAAAAATATCTACAAATCAATTTCGATGTGTGATTTTTTCCGATGCTTTCAGGTTATATCTTTTATAAATTACGATATTAACTTTCATAATTCAGATTTATTTAGTTATAGCACCTAAGCACAAATAACAAACCATTTTAGACATTATTGCTGCTTCCATTTTCGAATTACTTAGCTGTTTTGAACACATTGCTCGGGCTCCAGCCTGAAGCCGAGTAGCCGTATTCCGGTAGCTTCACCAGCCCCGTCAGTAGACTGATAGAGCCTGGCATTAGCATTGAATTTCGGAGCTGAGTTGCTCCACTTAATTCATTTACCTCTTTCTGGACATTATTCGAGTGCTCACTTCGAGTGGGCATGTCATTGTCCCTCGGTCAACGATGCCAGGCTCAATGTCAGAATGCTTTGCCGACGAGATTACGATGGAAGCTGAAACGAAAAGCTCGTACACATGCATTTCCTAGTCAACTAGTTAGATTTTCTCATGCTTTCTCGCTTGTTTCTGTTCATTTTCGATTGGCATAAAATCTTCAGAGGTTGAACTAACCCGTTTTTTAGCTTTAAAGGAGAGTATAATCTTCATCGCTGTGTATCAAGGAGAATATAGACAGCGAGTACAATCATCTACCCTTCGCTGACGCTCAACGAACGTTATACGCTTCGGTCAGCGCTGTGTTGAAGGAACAAATTGCATTTCTAATACAGCATCTGCCTGTGTTAAAAAAATTAAACAGCTATTGAGATTACGTAAAACAGATAAAAATTATTGTCATTCGTAGACGAATGACGAATGACGGTCCTTAAAGTTTACTTTCTTACGGTTCTGGTCATTTCAGACTTCGGTAATGATGTTATACTTTTACTACTGTCACTAGGGTCATTACAAAAGGAATTCACTCTGCTGCGCAATCCACGGTACGGACAAGAGCGCTGCTTGCCTGAAATGCCGTTGTGCGTCCTGAATATTTGGTTGCTGGTGTTCAGAAATCGAGGAAACGCACTTCGTACCTCGGAAGCGAAAGCTGGTGATTTTCTTATCCCGCTACGGACCACATTTTGTCCGGAAGGGAGAAATGCAACCCAACAACACGCTATTCAATGGCTGATCATACTGACGGCAACGTCAAAAGAAGCAGAACTGTAGCATGTTATATCAGTATTAACACCAGTACTAGGAAAATTGCTTCATTGATTACCTTTTATTAATTTCAAAATTCAATTGGTCAGTATTCAAATTATTTTATGTATGGTGCGTTTACGTACTTAAGTGGGTCCATGTAGACGTACATATGATTGTGAATCTACGCACAACTCGTAAACAATTTTGTTAAGTATCATTTTTAGAATATGATTTGATGAATTTAAATCTAAGTTGAAACAACTTTTTCTTAATTCGATAAATTCATTTTGCATTGCTGTCTCTTCAGATAACAAAGAGAATTTAAGCCTAAGGGGTTCGATCTAATTCTTTTCTTAGACTGCAACACAGGCGTTAATTTTAAGTGAATGATATTGCTAGGTTAGGCTCGAAAGAAAAGTATATAGCTATAATTCTTGCACTAAATTATTGTCTAACATAAATGAATACTCTAAGAAAACTACCACGTTCGAAATTAAATGTATGTACATACATTGAGCATCTGCAGTTCTTAGTTATGAGGACTAGGGTCTTTGTGAAGGAGGTAAGACAAATTTGTAAACAATAATTGACACTATGTATGAAAGAGGCATAAAAATCAATACTTCGCTAAGGATGTGGAAATACTAAATTTAATTACTGGAAAAAGAGAACACTCTGAAGAAACTAATGTGTGCAAAAGGATTAACTTGCAAAACTAAATCTGTCTCTGCTGATATAACACAGTAGGGAATCACAACTTTCAGGCTAACATGCAGAACTTTCAGAAAACTTAATGAAAAAGTATGTCTGAACATAAAATTAACTTCAATTTTTCATTTGGGGAAAATTTTCTACTCCTCAAAAATCATTTGCAAACTGGAGATGCTCACTAAAATATGGTATTCATGAAATGTTTAAAAATTAGAACTCAGTGAAAGTAACCGTACGTTGTCAGTCGAAATGCACGAGTTTAAAGGGCGTACTGGACACAAAAAGTAAAATAATCATTTATATTTTATTCGAGGTTTAACCACCACCCAATGAAAGAAAATGGTCGAAAGATTCTGCCGAGTATGAATGTCACGAAATAGAATTTTCCTAAATTAGGGAATGTCATAAGAAATTTTAAAGCACTTTCAGTAAGAGGAAGCTTGTCAAAAAAAAGTTTCAACAACATTTTGAAGCGCTCGAGCTTCAAAAGACAATTTTTTCATTTTCATTCCGATAAAAGTAAGCGTTTGATTTTACCACGCATTCAGCGGACGGAAGCGACAGTTTTGTCTCTTAAAAGGCATTTTACGATAATTTAATCAATGTCGATTACAGAAGTGGGGCAGCTTGTAATAAGATTTTTTTAATAAGAAGCATGTGTTGAAGTTCGACGAAAAATGGAGGTACAATCAATGCCTAATTAAATAGACACTCTATCAACATATTTGCAATTTTCAATCAGATTATTTTCATTAATCAGCCGACGCTGTGCCGAGGCATAACTCGTACGTCCGGAATCACTGTTAATGCTTGCTTGGCTAGCGTGTGCATTCACTTCATTAATCACTTCATCTTGTTAATTAATATATGAGGATATTCACATCTTTTTTAAATTTTCAGCTTTATTTAAAAAAAATAACGTCACCAAGTGGAAGTGTTCATTAAATGAACAGGGAAGTGAATTCATGCGGAGCTCAGAAATTCTAATCAAGACTCACAACATGAGTGTCACTGCGGTCAGTACTTGGCTGTGTGAAAAAGCTGTATCAGCTCCAATGCTACCAATCCGATGCTATACAAAAAACTGGTCCAGAGTAAATGCTTTACTCAAAAAATAATTAACTCAGAAAGGTCAAACAAAAACACATAAGAGGACTTATTATCATGTTTCAATTCGTATAATAGATGTATCGTTAATTTCACATGTACATTGCCCTCGCTTTACTCTGTCTCAGCGTCCGATAATTTTAGTGAAAATATCAAAGCCAGCTCGTGAAATTCGAACAAATAAGCAAGCTGAAGGCCACCGGGTTCATTATTGTCGAAGTTTTTAAAACAGTGGCTAGAGAAACTTATAAAATTAATTCTCGCTTTGTGTCTTCGTAACTTAATACGACTCGTTAAGAAAAATGAAATGAATTAGTACCTATTATTTCACCGAGAATATAATACAACCAAGAATATGAGATACATACGAATAATAGGTGATTTACAGAGGCTATATGAGCAGTTTCTTAGTTAAATTTCAAAATCCATAGAGGATCCTTATTGAATTCTATTCGTATTCTATGCCAAAATGAATTCTTAATGAATTATTTAAATATGTGTTAGGATAGATGGGCCTAACAGAAAATGAAATCTGTCAAATACATGGTTGATATATATTCAAAAAACGAAATAATATAGCATATGAATATTCTGCTGCATGATGAAAGTCTTGCATGAATATACTGCCTGGTCTGAATGAGGTATATGTAGTACTTTTACAGTTTCATGAAGTCAAGGCAGCTCTAGTAGGACTAGGTCCTATACAGTCAGTGCGAGCGCCGAGCCACCATGTCCAGTAAGTGAGCTTACGCAGAAACGTGAACAGATATCTGTTACATGTAAGAAAGCTGACATTGAACGATAATTGTGTTTTAATGACAGCTTTGTTGTAAGAAAGCTTGTATGGTAATAAAAAATAAAGCAGAACACTTAAACTGGTAATATTTCAACGACTTCTATGTACTGGCCATTTCTCTCCTGTTTAAAGAACTTGCTTACTCAGAAGTGTTTTTTGTTTTCAGGCCATTTAAACTCCGCTTTTCGACCTCGGTGTGGCAGTTGCATCTAAAGAAAGGATTCGGGTCATTAAATGGCATCTGAGAATGATGACGGAGTTCCCCATATTTTGAAACCAAAACTTCTATAAACTGTCTGTAGTTTCACTAAAAAAATCAGTACCCGTGTCAATTTCAAGTTATAATTACCTGGAAACAATGAGGAACAGAACATAACGTATGATGCAAGAAAGACACTAAGCGTTTACATAAGAACTACAAAGAATTGCTTACAGTACGTTATTTAACAAACACGGTTTCGGCTGCCTCTTCGTAGTATATTACATCGCTCTAACGCTTGATCAGAAAGTAACGGCGTTCACTGGAATAAAAAATTACAACACATGAGCTCTGGCCAATTTAGCTGAATTACAGTTTTTGACTTGAGAAATTTTAGTTGATAAAGGATATGAAATGTAAGCTCAACTTCTAAAAATTACACGAGATTCAAGGTCATAATAGAAATGTAGAGAAAAAGAGTGTTAAAGAGCAAGCGCGCTGGATTTAGTTGAGAAAATGTGGATGTAGCTATCAGTTTTACTTCTTTGTGGTTGATGACATTCATTGATTTTTCTTAGCATAGTTTCTCTAGCCTGGAGTGGTGGCAACATGAACGCCAGCCTTCACCGCTCCCACGACAGAAAAACGATGAAGAACAAATTGTTTAATCGCTTTTAAAACTACGAGCCTGGTGGAATAAGTTGATGGCATTTTTTATAACAAGTAAAGGTACATCAGAGTATTTTATTGTATAAAAATGCAGGTTTTATAGTGATATTACCCAATAGTCCTCTAAATACACAGGAGTTTAAACAAACGAAGGGTGACGGTTCTAAAACTCACGAATTCTACTTATGAATAGAAACGAAAATATTTTTCAAATCAGATTTTAGGAATTGTACTTTGTTCTGCAAAGTTAACTACATGGGGTAACGTTTGCTTTAGACTATAAAGTTATGACGAACAAATTCAAGCTTAAATATGTTCAAATTTGTCCAATATCCTGCCCACATAGTATTGTGTTTTTGTATGTAGTCAACGACTAATAAGTTTTTCTTTCTAGCACGTTCAAAATATGTAGTTGAGAAAACATCTAAGCCGTAACACATGAGGTGAAACATACCTGAAGCATAACATTAAAAAATTAATTTTAGTTTATTAAGCTGAGTTTTAAAACAACAAGGGGATCAGACTAGTAAATATTCTACACATGTTTGAGCAATACGCTTGTTGAGTCACGTACATGATAATTTTTGTGGACATGAAAGCATAACACTGTGTAAAACGATTTTTATCATTGAGGAAGGGCAGTTATTTTTTATTTGCTGAAAAAACAGGAGAGATAGTGAAATTTATCTCAAACTTTGATTTTGTGTCTAGGATAATGATGTATAACCATCATCTTGGTCGACTGGTAAGCGAACCCGCTTGTGATACGGGAAAACTCGGGCTCGAGGTCCGCTGCCGCCGTTGTCGGTTTGTGCATGACCATCGGCGGCTAGAATTATGACATGGGACTTAGGTACCGACCCAAGAATGGTCCAAAAGGCCCATTCCCATCGCCTCATTCTATTCTATTCTAGATTACGAAATTCAGCAATTCCCACAGGGACAAAGTAACAAATTTGAACTCAGATTTGCACAAATAAGATACAAAACCACAAGTGATGCAATGGTGGCGTTTATTTATTCTAAGATTATACGAGTGACACGAGAGAATCATTAGAAATGAGTACTTTTGCATATTATGTGTTCATACTCGTACTGTAAATTTCTTTCACGAATCCGACTCCATATATAGTCTCCCATCGTGTTTTCATTATACGACCTTTGGTAACTGCGTTCAAAGTCTAATATATCTCGATGAAATAGTCCGCCTTGCTCCTCGGAGTACGCCCTCATGTTTTCCGTAAATTTATCAAGATGAGCGTCGAGGATATGGATTTTGAAGGACATCCTTCACTCATCTTGCCGTAGTTTGTCTCTAAGGTCTTTACAAACTCCACGTAGTTTTTGGCTTTATGATTCCCCAAGAAACCAAGAACCACTGTGACAAACTGTTTCACGCTACTTTCTCTCTTCTACTGAGCTACTTGGGGAAACTTCTTGCACTCCATGACCTTTTTCATTTGTGAGCCGACAAAAATACCTGCGTATAATTTTAGGTACTTCAGACAGCTTACAAAAAATCTTAAATATACTTATAGCTTCAGACTCCTTATCTAGAGCCCTAACAAAATGTTTCATACGGCTCAATTTTGAATGTAGTGGAAAAAACAGTAAATTTCTGGGCTCCAACTATCGCTCCCATTTGATGTTGTTTTCCCTTCATTGAACTTGATCGGCTGCTGTCAGTTCCACTCGTGGTAGTGCACCACGGTATCCTGCTGCCCAAAAGTAAAGATTACGAGGAAACTTTATAAATCAGACTTGGAGACCCATCAAAATGGTCATCATCTTGAAATCACTGATAACCTCCGAAACCATACTCGTTTCATTTCAAGGCATCTTGCAATATCTTGATACTGCTGTATTTCTCTTTGGGCCTTCGCAGAGTGAGCTAAAGGAAAAGATGGATACACATTACCGTTATGAAGCAGCACTGTTTTGAGGCTCTTGCACGAGCTGTCGATAAAGAGAAGCCACTTGTTGGGATTGCAGGGGATTCTACTCGTAATTACCTCAAACGGACCGGTCACATTTTTGCAATGTCAAAGCTTATCTTGACGAGTGAAAAAGCTTAAAAAATGTTATGGTGGTTTTCGGGACCCAATATGTGCACACTTTAATTTGATGTCGAGGCCATCAAATGCTCGTCATTTGACTTTGTGAGATCAAAATCTCTAATTAGGTCATTATTGTTCTTGGTTAGAGTAGTATAGGTTTGTTTCCTCAGTTGTGCATTTGAAATCGGCTTCATTGACTTTATCCTCTTCTGAATTATTTTTCCTAGGCAAACGCTGCTGCTGTCTCTTCAAAGAAGTGGGCACAAGGAGATACGAGCTGTGTAGACGGGGCGCAATGGATAACAGAAAGTTCTTAAAATAGGGTACGTGTACAGTTAAGGACAAGGGAATATTTCTCAAGGAGTACGTGAATATCACTGTATTATTAGCTTATTGATGATTATCGTAAGTTCAATTTTTAGTTTCTCCTCTTATACTGAAAAGATATTATTTTTTTATTTTTTTACGAGATGCGAGACATGAAGTTGTTTAAAATTATTATTGATTCAATTTTTCCAAAAAACACTGGCATCCCAGCAAATCCTCACATTCTAACTTTCATTTTAATGTTAGTGTTTGACGAAGCTGGAAATAGCATAAAAAGCTTTGAAAAACTGAAGACACTAGTGAAACACTATTTTGGAGAGGTTAAAATATAATTTGCGAACAGAACTAACTGGAGAAGGTCGTAGGAGCCTTAATAAAATAATAAAAAGTAGGTACAGTATCCTTCTCATTAACTCATATTTCTTCAGTTTTCTACGTAAAGTAACACCGTCACGAATTAATATTTTCTATTACGATGGAAATCTGAATATTTTTTCCGTGGGAATTAATTCATTATTCAGCATCTGAACGCTTATTGATGTAGTATACTGCACAGAATGTTATTGTTATGTAATTTACATTGTTTGTATATTATATATCGCTTCTAATAATACATGTATTTTGATTTGCAACTTTTCACCAATAAATATATTGGCTGTAAATTCAATAAGCAATACCGGGTGGGGTGAAAAAAACTGAACACACCTTTGATTAAAAATCTTGATTGTTTGGCAACTCGTGTCCTGCCTTGCTGCAGATCATCGGTAAGCCTGTTAATTTGACCCTGAAGATATAGTTTTGTTATTGTTCTGTACTGTAAAATTGCCTCTCAGCGAGATAAACGAGTGGAGGTGTCTGCACTTCTTCGTGCAAGAGACAAAGTGAGTGAGGTTGCAAATCTAGTTAGAGCGTCCCATACAACTGTCTACGTGATCAAGAACCGCATGGACGACGATGAGGGCCTAAATAGACGTACTGGCAGTGGTCGAAAGAGTGTTGTGGATCGAGGCAGCTTGCAAGATGCCATTCAAAGCAGTCTGTAGTGAATCGCATAGCTCCATTACAAGCGAGCCTCACGACAAGGCTAGCTGTCATAAACCAATGAGCAAACAGGACAGAAGAAGTGAATCTCACATGAAGCTAGCTGTCATTAACCAATGAGCGGTCACGCTCAGGCAGCAGTGTCCAGCCAACCGCCCTATGTAACGAGGTTACAACGCAAGGTACACACGGATTCTCTACCAAGCACTTTCAAAGTCGACATCTCCACCAACAACTCTCATAACCTGAACAACTCAACTCACAGCCAATAGCAGAGTAGAGGAAACAGAAACCAGCCATCCTGTCTGCGGACAGGATGGGGGCTCAAACGACCTACGCATTAACATGAACTACGCGCTCCAACTATATACGTCCCAGCAAGATGTCCGTACGCAAGTACTCGACGACGGGACGTGCGCAACGAAGAAATAATAACTAATTTAATATTCAAATGTCTAAATACAAACTGTTAAACTCATCCTGCCTTTAATTGCCTTTTCTCCTATTGGGTTCCTCGAAGGTCCCTTACTCCCTCAGGCGCTCACTCCGAGTAAAACACAACGTAAAGATATTCAATGTCTGCTTGGAGATAAGAGATGTCTGAGGGTTAGGACTGAAGAGTGATATAATAGAGATCACTACAAGTCTCTTCACGTCTATGCGCCAATACGCCAGGAGGCTAGGGGTTGGAGCAGCCACAGTTCGGCGAGCAGTAGCAAAACTAGAAAGCAAGTCCCTTGTCATTGTTGAGAGGCCGCTGCTCACGCCAGCCATCAGCGCCCAGCGTTTTGAACGTTGTCAGATGCTCATTGATCTCAAGCTTGTTCTACCTAGTTGGGTGATCATCTTCTCAGATGAGACGTGGAACAATCGACCCGGTGAGAAACAGAAGAAACAACAGCTACTGGTCTCTCGGTGAGATGAATGAGTGCCTGCACCTTGTCAACAACGAAGCATCCATCATCCGTCATGTCGATCGGTTTCATTGTATCAAGTGGCGCCGTGTTGCCTCTGATGCTGACAACCAGGAATTACGAGGACAAGTTAGCCAACATGCTGGTCCCTTGGATCAGTAACACATTTAACATGTTATCTGTCACTGTTGTGCTTCAACGGGATGGTGACCCGGCACACACATTCAGTCGTGTGTAGGGCTTCCTGCAAGAGCAGAATTTCTCTTTCTTACCAACACACATGTCGTACCGAAACATACTTGCCAGACGTGAATCCACTAGACTACGCCTTCTGACCGCACATTGAAGCCAAGGCCTGCCGCGTCCGTCACCCAAACATGACCGCCCTTAAAGCATCCGTTGACCGGGAGTAGATGACCATGAACTCGGACTACGTTGTCAAGACTTGCAAAACCTTCAGGCGAGGTCTGGAGGCCATCATCGCTGCGGATGGCAGTGATATTGAATAAAATTAAAAATTAGACCGGTATTTTTATTGCCTGAAAATTTTCCTCACCTTGGTCGAGGAGTTTATGAGGTACATAGGACAGAATTTAGATTTAGGATTTGTTCCGTTTTTTGACCCACTTGGGATATACTTTTTCAAAAGTTTTGTTATTATCGTAATTCTTTTTTATATATACCTTATTATGACCAAATATATTTTAATTGTATTCTAAATATTCTTCTTTAATGAAATAAGAAGGAGCGCGAGACACGCAGTATGATGAAGGGGTACAAACCAAATTTGTTTTACGAACCTCTGGGCTAGATATATGATAGCTGATTCAGTTTTGCCTGCTCGACGTTTGGAAGGGTCCACCATGTAGAAAAAGAAATGGCTTAAGTGGTCATTTGGCTCCCTCCAAATTCTTAGGATTATGAACTTCATGGCTTTGTTTTCCTCTTGGTACCATCCTGTAAAATAAATGAAAACATTCATATTGAGAGATTTTCAAATTTTCAACATAACTTTATTTTTCCTGGCCAAGTTTTCGATTTTCTCAGTTAAAATCGAAAGTTCGGCCTGAGAAAATAAAGTCTAGCTGAAAATTTGAAAATACCCTGAAAAAAAGAAGCTTGAACGTCGGCTCTTCAATCAACTCGGCTAAGAATAAAAACATATGTATAAAATCACTAATACATTTCACGCAGTGTTATTTAAAATATCAAAATAAAATGGAAAACGGTATCGACATAAATAAACCACAAATTACATATGTCTCACTTTCTAGAGTTCTTTCACGGATTTCACAGGTGAAATGAGGTATCCAAGGTATGTCATGATCCTCGACAGGAATACTAAAACATGCTTAGTAGACCTCCCATTTTCTAGTGG
This sequence comes from Trinorchestia longiramus, assembly GCA_006783055.1. Classification (NCBI taxonomy): domain Eukaryota; kingdom Metazoa; phylum Arthropoda; class Malacostraca; order Amphipoda; family Talitridae; genus Trinorchestia; species Trinorchestia longiramus. The sequence goes on along the minus strand of VCRD01000598.1, from coordinate 229,196 downwards.
ATCTTTCAACAAAATAGTTTTTAGCTTGCATCTTGATAAATTTGCCACAGAAGTAACAAAATGCGTCTGCCATATACTTACAACCCCTCAATGTCGTGTGTGACCACTGTTGATATGAGTATTATTGATGAGTGAAGATCGGCTTCTGTACACTGTGACTGTTAGACGTCACCTGACGTGTTGAGCGGACGTTCTCTCACTTCCCTGTATTTTGAGTGCCAAAATATTCTAGAAGGTCGGCAAAAGTTTAGAAACGTTGATATGCATATACTTGTGACTGATACCCATGAAAAGATTTAAAATACGTTCAAAACGTAGTTGTTCCTGTTAGGTAAACAAAGTTTGAAGGAAATAATTACCATTTTCGTTGTTTTCGAGATAAAAGCAACCAGGAAATACCATTTATTAGCCCAAGACAAAAAAATGAAAATTTTGTTAGATTATATAACATACATTAAATGACAACAAATACACCTCAATTGCAACGTATAATTCATCTTTCGATCGATTTTGTTTTTATGATTACATTACCACTGCACTTGGAAGTGCTCAACATGAAAATACTTGTAGACCCACATGTAAAAAAATTCGCGTATCTTACTGGATTGTTTTGTTTGATATGCCAGTGGATGCTGGCTTTTCAAAGGAGTTTCCACATCGAAGGATGTGTGTTTGGTATCCACAATGCAATGCTTACAATCCCACAATATAATAATATATATTTTGTCGCTTGCTTCCCTGCTCGTTCCGTCTCTCAGTCACGCTCTTAAGAATTTAGATAAGATAAAATTCGGTAGGGTGTATGTGTATTGTGAACATTGTCTTGAGGATAGCAAAAGCACGTCCTTCAATGTAAAAACTCCTTTGCAATGCTCGCATCCACTGGCAAATCGAACGAAAAACTTAGTATAAAACACGTGATTGTTTTACGTATGAGTTTACTATTGAATGTATACCCTATCGAATTTTCTCCTGCCTAAATCCTTAGGAGCATGGCAGAAAAACGGACTATCCAAGCAAGCAAGCCACAAATTGTGTATTCTTATATAATGAGATGATACACTATAGCTCATATAAATGAAAAATTGTCTAACTGCAATTTTTTCTGAAACGGGAACATTGTTTAACTGGGACTACCTCTTAAACTGGAACATCACGTAACTTTAACTCGGTAATGTTCCTTTGACACGCAAAACACTAGAAATTTATAAATGACGCTGTTCCCATTTAGACATACAGTGTTGGACAGTATTTAAAAACATTGCATTTAAAATTGTATTTTCAAATACATTTAAAAACTGGTATATAATAAAATACATTTAAATACATTAAAATGAGTTTAAACGTCCAAGAACTACACTTGAAACGCGTTTAAACGTCGTTTTAATGCAATGGCTCTTTGGTCAAATTCACAGCTAGACAGACAGTTGAAATTAGTTCGAATGAGGAGTGGTCGGAACTGCTCTGAAACTTTTTTTGCTGGTTATACGCGTTAACTATCGTTAACATGACCTCTAAAAGTTCTAATCCATGTTCCTTTCTTTCTTCAAGTACTGACAATAGAGAAAGGACACAAATACAGTTTTGGGACTCATCGCTACTGCAATCGACCACGCACAAGGAGAAGAGACCATTTTCTACAGGGACTTCTTACCTACCCTCCTTACTGTGCATAATAGTAAACTCAATGAACTGAAGTCAAAACAGTTAAAACATTGTGTCCACACTCTTACCGGCAGTTTTCAAGGCTTTCAGAAAAGGTTTCAAAAATACCTTCGGCTAGTTGATAAACCAGACGTTCATGACGCTAAATTGGCTGCAATCACTCATCCTTACTTCAAGTTGCGATGGATGGATATCAACATAGCGTAGGACTGCGAGAGAAAAATGATTTCACTGAAAAATGACCACTGAAAAAAGACCTCACAATCTCTGCTTCGATATTCCAGTCTGCAAGTTCTGCCAATGCCACAGAGGAGGCAAAGTCGACGGCATCCGAAGATGAGTACTTCGGCTCCGAAAAGAAAAACTCTTTCAGCGAATCTTCAGTAGACATTCAGGCTCTGACGTATATCAACGACAGTGACAAAACCATTGAAAGGTTGAAACGGCATCCTCTTATTCTAAAAATGTTTCTTTGTTTTAACACAACTTTGCCGTCTTCTGCCCCCGTTGAGAGGTTATTCTCTCTCGCTGGCTTAACGTTATCACCCCATAAAAATAAACTTGGCGACAAAACTTTTGAACATTCGATATTAGTGTGTCCTAATAAAAAATTTTAATTGCTCGGTCCAAATTTTGAAGTTTTGAACAGTATTTTAATTATGTGAGTTCCTTATGAGAATTTAGCGTTTAGGAGGAGTAAAATTTATGCATAACTTTTATACTTTTTAATAGAATATATTACCATGAGCACATAGTGCACTTTGTTTAGGAGTGTGAAAGCTTCGACTAATATAATGTTACTCCAGCTGAAAATTAAATTCTTTTAATAATGATATATAAAAGTTCCCTGTCTTCAAGGATATAAATTAGAGAAATTATATTTTGTTTGATTTAGATAATACATTGAATGTTCCGTTTTTAAACTTTACAGGTTTCTAGATTAAAATCAATAGTGTTGTACCTCTGCAGCAGTTGCAAAGGCGTTTCAGCAAAGGCGGAGATCATTTTAGAGAAAAAAATGAAAGAATGAAGACTATAGATTACGAATCGAAATCATTCGTGCCAGAGGTCAGGTCCGAGGCCTCCTCCACGAGAGAGACACGCGAGGAGAAAACGGATGAAGAAGGTCTACTTACGTACAAAAATTAAACCTACAACAGATTCATACAACCAACATTTTTTGTGCTGAGGTAGGTAGCTCGATCGAATTTGCGTCGAGGAATACTCAATTCGTACGGCACGCTGACGAGGACAGACAGTACAGCGTGCCTCTTTGGATGCAAATCAGAAATCTTATCCATCCCCCCGGAGAACGCTAAGTCCGAAAAATATGTGAAAGACAATCTCCTTGATCCTACCGCCAAGGAGCTTCTTAGGAAATGTATCTCAAAGGAATGTGTATAAATTACGTCTGCATAAACATGTGCACTATATTTGATAAGATTCTGTGGTGGACCGTCATACATCAGCTATTTATGGAAATAATGCAGGGCAGTATAGGCCGGATGTTATGGAAGTGTATTGATCTTTGCTATTCAAATTAAATAAAAAATAGTAATTGTGAGTAAAATGATACTTTGTACCCTTTTTTCACTCTTTTTTCCTTGTAGTTTATAAGCCGCTGAGGTCGAGTTCAATTTTTAGACAATAATAATTGTTCGTCGTGCAGCTTGAAATTCTAGTCACGTTTGAATTATAGTAAAGCTAGTTTTCAGAATGACAGTACAGCGCACATACACCTTAAAGTGACGCCAAGATCATAACTCTTAATGAATTATGTCTTAACGCCTATTAAGTACACACAATCTACGAGTATCTTGATTCTTAAATATGAAAATTTAGTTGTATGAGAGAAGTATTTACTAGAGTATTTAAATACATTTCATATATTTAACATTTAGTATTTAAAAACATTTAATGTATTTAGTGCCCATCACTCTAGACACATACAGTTTATCTATACATACTGTAATATTATTCAACATGCAGCTCGTATGAATCTTATGTGCTATGACAATACGCAATCAATTACGTAGGCAATACCTGAAAATTAATATATTACCTGTTTTTAATCAATTTAAATAAAAATTATGGTCTATATATCGGATTACATTAGTAAATTGTAATATTTGTGATAGTTTACAAATAAAGGGTAGCAAATAATATCAATACTTGTTATTTCAAAGTACATAACTTGGTGATTTGCAACAATGTCACTTCAATTTCTTCCCGTATGTTGAACAAAGTCCTGTAACTGGAACCTCACACATTTCTAATTAGAAGAGTCATAGTGTAAGAGTTTTTATTGCATGAAAGTTGACTCAAATAAGATTAATCTGTTACTAACATCTGATGTTAGAACTTACATGAGGAATATTATCGAATGGCTTTACAGAGGGACTATGAGTTTACAGTTTTTAATATTCTCCATTAATATATATATATATATATATATTATACTATATATATATTATATATATATTCTTTTATTATTCTTCTTTACGGAGTGACTATGAATATCTTGAAAGATTCTTTATTGAGCCTTACCTGTTTTACCAATATTCTTGGCGGTTTACGAGTGTGATTTTTAATTAGTGCTCTCCGAGAGTCAATATTTTACCGTGCTTGTAAATTTTTATTGCATCCTAGGTTTTTTTTCAAGTTGCGGGAATTTCCTTAAATTTTGCGGACTCTTATCGCTTTTCCTAGTCAATTTTTTCCGTTACTTGACAATGGCAACTGATTCTTGTGCTCAGATTTCCATTATAACTATTTGAACAACGTGTTATGAGTGTTTTTCATTGCATTAATTTTTATTTTGAACAGCTAAATAAGAAGAAAACTCTGAAAAATCTTCTCTTCGGACAGTTTTTGTTTCGTCTGTTTGCTAGAAATAATGGCTTTTAACTATTCGGAGTCCCAAACATTTTGTTTTGCCTCCCTGAATGCAAATTTTTTCTACTTCGCTGAGCACCAAAATTTCCAAATATGTCTGTACAGCTCAAAAATGCAGTTCTTGGCATTTATTTCGAGGAAAGCTGCCCTGAGCAGATTGCAAAGCACGTAAATATGCAACCATCAACTTTAGATTTATTCAAGTGGAAGATTCATGGACAGACCCGGAACCATACGACTCTCTTTCACTCTAAGATATGGGAATGGCAAAGTTTTAGCTCATGAACAAACTATTTCATCTTTCTCAATTATTATTGATAATTTTTTCTTCCATGTTTAAAGATGATTGACTAGCATGGTGTGCTTAGCTTCTCAAATTTATATATTTAGTTTTAACTATCCGTAAGATTTGAAGAATTATTCTGGCGATAGAAGATACCTCACATAATGGCACTTTTTACAGTTTGCTTAGTAAGTTCGTATTTTGCCAGTATGATGCAGAAGTATTCAGGAATAAATTTACAGTGATTTCAATTATTCAGTAAAATTTTTAATGATTTCCGTTTCATTCACAAATAGAGGTAATGAGTTACTCTGACATTTCATTTTCTTTACAATTTTGGTTTATTATAACGGGCAAAAATTTAAACAAAAGAATAGCTCTTTTAACGCGGCATACAATCAAAAAAACTCCGACAGATTATACTAAAACCTTTCAATTTATTAGAATACTTATCTAAAAAACTATGAAGCGGGTCAAACGGACTTGGCAAATAAAGAATACGCTTATACAATACAAGGTCGTCCTCGAGCTATTAAAACCTTCCTACCGTACTAGTCAAATCCACCAGAGAAAAGCTCACAAAAAATCCAAACGGTTTATTCAGAAATCTGGCAACATGAGGGAGGTAGATCCATCGGAAACATGTTCACCATTTCCCACGAAGGCTTGAAGACTTCTACTTACAAACATAAGAAAATAGCTGTTATCTGCTAAAACTGTGGACAAACGTTTTACAACAGCTGAAATCTTTTTCTCTCGGATCTGCGATGACACGCTACCTAACATCGTCTTTAGTCACGAAAAGAAATATGACCATCAAAAATTGTAAATGATGAAATGATCAATTTAAGTCCGGGAATGATGATATTGATATTGATATATGATATATATGATATAATAATCAATATATGATATATATATATATATATAATCAATATATGATATTGATTGATGATATTGGCATTTTGATACAACGAATTTTATGCTTTAAAAGTAATCTAAATCAGAGATTCTAAAAAAAGGGAAATAAAAACAGTATGAAAGTCATAATCATAGGAACAGCTATTGTGTTTATCACCAGCAAACATCTGGGAAACGTTCTGTTGTGTCAACTAAGCGGTGTCACGACTCCCAAAAATAAAATTCCCGCACTAAAAATGCAGACTCTAAAAATTGTATAATTTCTGTTCAAAACAAAAGATAATCACTCATTTTTATGATGATTTTTAAATTCAGGACGTAGAAATACATAAGACAATGCTAATTTTGAGCCAGAAACATTTGCATCGTTGGGCAGTGTTATTGAACACCCTGCACACGTTGAGACACACGAATGCATGTTCATATTAATAATTCGGCATGGATATTACATACTGACAGTGTTGCTGCTTTCGAAGAATCAACTAAGCATGATGAGGTCCTTTACTGCAACTATCAGGTGTACCACAATATTCTTCGATTCAAAGACGGGGTTTCTTTTAATCTTGCTCATCATCTATCAGAGATTATGATTCACACTATTGCGTGAAGTTGCAATCGTGTGAATCATGTTACTTCGAAGTTCGATTTGATCATTAACAATAAAAATTAATAGCGAGCTTCATTGTAGCCTTTTTTCTGTCTTAGTCTCCTTCAAAGCTGGAGTGTAGCCTATAAAAACACAATGTCAAGTTTGCTCTACCTTTTAATTAAAAAAATTATTGGCTGGAATATAACAACATTTCCATTTACCACACCAAGAAGCTCACTTCATGTGTGCACTGGGTCTCTACAAAATATTTCCTGGTTTCAAGTACGTAAAACATGTAATTTTGTAATGTTGTTTCAATATTATCAACCTTCTATGGGAAATTTAAGAACAATGTGGTATAATTTAGGAGTAAAGCAGTCAATACGCGCCCCTATGATTGCCTAACAAACTCCAATGCGCTAGTCCAGTTTGGTGTCTGCAGTACTCTCTGCAGAACATAAACGCTCTGCAGTATACTAGGAGTGATCATGCGAACTGCTTCGGTGATCAAATTTTTCTATTCTTCGAGAATTTTCAGCAGTAGTGGTATCTAAGCTACGCTTTTCGAACCCCTGTGAAGAAAGAAGTCACAAACTAGGCTAGGTGACATCACGAGCCATGTGTAGAAAACCTGATCTCGTCCAGTTCAAGTAATCCATTTATTTTTTTACTTAGTTCTCTTCGGATATCAGGTAGTCCTTAGTGTAGAAATTTCAGATATGGAATGAATTCATTTGTTTAGCACTTGTTAATTAAGAAATTTTCTGACTGTGGGATGCATTGCTGAGCAGTATCATCTTCTGAGAAAAAGCAGTCATAACACTCAGTAGCTAGTAATGGAAACATGCAAGAAGTCAGTACATATCTCCAGACTAATTAAACCAGAAACAGGAGGCCCCTCAAAAAGGAAATGACCATACACAGTCTGCACTGATATGGTAAATGAACATTAACTTTTTTATTGTGTTACGTTGGTAAGACACCCTATCTCACTAAAATAATTATTACATTTCCAAATAGACTTCAATGTAGGTGGAATCTTATGATATGTGAGTTTAGAAGCATGTGACAGGCTCACAGCACTGTTTGTTTTTGCAAATTCCAGTACACAGCAGCCGCGTTGGGCGGCAGCCAACGTAGATTTCCTTCCACGCCTGTGGTTTTCAAGTCAAAGTTGCTTAATCACACAAAAAATATATATATTGTTAGGGAATCAATTCATGTCATGTTTTATAATTTAGTCCATTTAGAAACCATAACATCATGAAACAAAATAAATGTTTGCCAGCACCGTGTATTCCTAAAAAAATAATAATGACCTACAGTATGCGATAAGTATTGAAGGTTATTCATAAATTAAACATGCTTCAACATTTATCATGATCATGCTGTAACAACTATCTTACGTTGACGAATTACTATCGAATAGTTAACGTATTTTTGCTCCACAACTCCTGCTAGCGTCGAACTGTTGTATACTTTCTGTTGAAAGATGCTTCAATTTAATTGATGTCGAATTTAATTGATGCAAGTCTATGGCCGAATTACTCGAGAGACTTAACTATTGACGCCGAATTAAATAGGGATCCATTTTTTGTGACAGTTAGATCTAAAACCAGTAACCAATGATTTGATCATCTGTCCCTCGTGTGCGAGTATTTTTTGAACAAGTCTTGTTTACCATCATACAATAATTCGATCTTTTTGATACAAGTATAGGAAAAAATCTTCCGTCTCTTTGAAAGAGAAGATTCTTCACCCTGAAACTATCATGCTATGCAAGAAGTAAATCACTGAGCTCCTTTATTCAAATGATGAGTACATCTCATTCCTCAGAACTATAGCTTAATAGTTCTCCCTCCTACCTAAGTGTGATGCATAAACACATATCCGCTCTTCGTTGCATCCTCAATACAAAATCTCAGCAGCTGTACATTAAATCACGGAAATATTCATTCATATCCTTTCGAATAAAATATTTTTATGAAAGGGGCAATGATGAAAGCAATGAACACAACTTGAAATTTGTGGACGCCTGATAGCTGACACTAAAAACTAAATACTTATGAATATCAAAACCCTGTCCTGCTCTACGGTTCTCAACTTTTTGGGCACAAAAATGTTCATCGAAATGACGTACAATACGAATAATTCGTTCCATATTACTGCCATACTCACAAAAATTTAGCATAAAAACTGAAAGTTGTTTTTATACAGTTATTAGTAGATCCACACGTAAAAATTCACGTGCATTTGACTGAATTTTTTCGACTGGTCTGCCAGTGAACTAGGGTTTTGCGAAGGAGTTCCGACATTGAAGGATGTGCTACAATACAATGCTTACAATACATGCATACCCTACCAAATATTCCTTATCTAAATCCTTAGGAGATTGACAGAGAGACGGCCCAAGCAAGCAACAAACTGTGTATCATTATAAAGTGGAATTATATAGGAAAATGAATAGATATGCACACATGCTAATCTTTCGTAAATAATGAATATTCTAAAGACTCAGTTGTACTCTGAAGGTTCTCAATTATAGCTATACTATGAATGAATAAGTTAAATTTGAAAACGGTAAAATCGTGAGGATTTATTCTCGATTTGACCTTTAGGAATATCAAACACATTGCAAAAACGTTGTGTTCTATTGCTCTTTAACAATATTTGTGAGGAATTGCAGTAGTCTTTGTGTTCAACGACATGAATATAAACTTCTTTAACATGGATCAGATGTAATCAACGCAATAAAGATAGTGAGAGAGTTGATTCTGTAGTCCATACATACCTAAATTGAAAAAATATATACTTCTTTACTTTTACAAATAACGACGCGTGTGAGTGCATACAATGTAGTTAAAACATGATGCACTTCATTGTAGAAAACTAAACAAGATGACTTACAATATAACACAAGCATTATTTAAACTCTTATGGAAGCATACAAACTTTTTCGTCATATGATACCTGACAAACCTATATTTTTCATACGATTAGTTTTCTACTTGAGGAATATTTGCCTGCAACGAGAATACAGCATGCAAAGCACATTTTTTTGAGTTTATCAGTGAGTTTTTTATCTGGGTAGCTACACATAACAACCAGTTAGCTTTAGTAGCTTATAGTTCATTCAGAGGATAGTTTTGCTGTGTAAAACACTTAATCTTAGTGTACTTCATTCATCTGCATTGAGGGGAATAAAGACGTAATTCATTCAAAGCCGTATGACTTAATCCAATCTAACACTTCATAGAGAATCCAAACGCGGGGAATTGCATACGAAGCAAGTTTTAATTTGCACGCTCAGAAGCAGTCGGCATTTGGCTCAATGGAGCTAAAGGCATGCCAGGATTGTCTGTGTCGTATCTTGATCTCACGTTGCATTTTGCCTTTAGTGATTTTGCCATACTTACTATTCTTTTCAAGTAAACGGTGATGAGTTATTTTTGCGTGTTGATCGTAAAATATATGAATTTGAATGTTTTTATCTGGAAAAAGCATCTGAGTTTTCAGTTTTCTGAAACAAAATAATGGAAATTCTCCTTTTCAATACTTCTTGTGCTTGAGTACTGGCTACGCTGTTTACTAGGATAGTCATCTGAGCAAGAACAGTCCGTAAGCCAAGGAGTGACCCCGTAAACTTTGGGATGAATTGTTTCGTAATTCATAGCATAATCACTTTAGGTATCAATTTTCTTCCCTTCAGTATTGTTTGCAACCCAGTATGTCATTCTAGCAGTACAGGAACTGTAAAGATAATCATCTGTTGAAGTCAGCTCTATTACACATATAACAGATGTCAGTCCATGTTTCCGCGTACTTAGTACATACATGACATGGTAGCTCGGCGCGTGCTGTCACTGAGTGTAGGATGTCCTATCGCTGCCTCGACTTCATGAAGTTATGGGAGAAGTACTATAGATACCTCATTCAGGCCAGGCAGAATCTTGATGCAAAACTCTTATCGAGAAGCAAAAGATTCATGTGCCGTATTATTTCGTTTTTTGAAAATGTCACTCATGTATTTAACATATTTTATGCTTCATCATGCCCGTCTATTCCAATTCATTGAGGATTTTCTATAGATTCTGAAACTTAGCTAAGAAACTGCTGATATATGTAGCCTCTGTAACTCCCATATATGCACTAGGTGAGTTCAAATGATAACACTTACAACGTTTTTCTCAGGACTAAAAACAGATAGAACCATTTTAAACACGTTTTAAATACGCTTGCACTCGTTGTGAACGCGTGACAGCATTTCATGGCACACAGAACTTCAGAAGCAACGGTAGGTGTGAGGATTTTTTTTATATATACGTGTATACTGTTTTTTACTAAAAGAGAAGAATTCTGAACTTCTGTATGCTTTGAGTGCATGGTAAAATGCTTTTATATTTTTTTGCTCCGTATCAAATCGAACGCACTCTGGCAACCCATGATAACAGTATTATTTTGAGTCACATCGGCGTCACTCTGAGGCATAGATAAAACGTGCAAAAAATTTAACCGACGTTCAATTAGTAAACCTCGAGTTTAAAATTTCGAAATTAAAGTAATGTAGAATTTGTTGCCTATAATGCATGCAGTATTTTTTTGAGAATAAGAACTAACCTATAGGTCAAATATCTAACTATGGATGATTAACATGGGGGCAAACTTCAGTAATAATTTATGGTATGGTTCAACGTTAGTTTCATTATTAGTAGATATATCGCTCTCGTTATCTTATAAGCTCAATTCATAAATGAAAATTACGTTCTACCCTTCTTCTGCGGACGAGATCCATGTTTAATCAATACATTTGTATGTTGATCCTACTGATGATCACCGTAGGTCACTACGTGGAGTTGTGTTTTTCCCTACAGCAGCGTACCAATCACGCCAACCAACATGTTCTGAGTCTTGATTATGATTCCTAAGCTCTGCATGAATTCACTTCCCTGTTCATTTATATAGATCCAACCACGTTTCATTGATAGTTGTGATACCGTATGATAGAGTTGACACAATGGCTTGTATTTCGGGCATTTTCGGCTGGATACTTTGTACGTCGGCAACTAGTATCTTCAGTTTTCCAACATTTTTGTCAGTATTTTCGTTTTCAGTTCGTTCGCCTGGACCGGGCTCATCGTTATTTTCATCGGGTGGTCTTGGGTGACTAATTTTCGTTACTTACTAATTTACAATTTTTCACTGAAGGCTGTACTGCGTCTAGATATGGGTTCGCTCCTGGTACATTCATTTCATTGTCGTATTGGTGGTGGTGGTACGTTTATATAATAGTTCTCTCCAACATTGCCTCCGATCTATTGAGAGCTTTGTGGCTTTGCGAGTATTTCTTGCAACACCAGAGTTTCGTGTGAGTCTAAGTATTGTAATCGTGTCTGGTGAGCTGCTCGTTTCCTAGGTGGCATGTTGAGTTGGAATCGTTGCGTGATCGTAAGGTGTATATACGAAAACGTGCTGTTATTTAACTTTGAATTCTTCTGCGTTTTTGAGGAGCACCTAATTCTGTATTAGGGGGAGTACAAAGGTCCGTATTTCGATGAATTTTTAACTTGTTGCTGCTGCACTGAATTCAAATTCTGCTCTAAATTTACCTTCGATTGTTACGTCAAATATCGTTCATTAACGTTTGATCGATTTTGGTTGGGGTCAACTGGTTTACAGTTATGAGATCGTACTGTTTTGGTGCGGGAGCTATTTTGTCTCCAAGTTTCTAGATTTTGGCGATGGGGCTCGACTTGAGGTTCTTGTTGTTTCAGGTCTATCTCTGAGTGTCGTTGGAGTATTCTCCTAAATTGCAATTGCGGTTTGTCCAAGCGTGGCGATGGCCATAAAACGCCCCAGCCTAGCTTGCCCAACTTCCTTAAGATGGATATCATCTTAATGAAATTGGTTGAAGTTTTATGATATCAGGACGTCCAATGCAATGAGATGAGATATCATCTAAGTCGATGATATCCTTTTCCTGCACACATTTTTTACCTTTTCATTGATTAGTCGAACCTGCAAATTTTAGATTCTTGTTCTTTATTCGTGGAAGAATGCTTGTTCTGATAGCCTTCGTGGTTATATTATGGAGTTTATAAATCAACATTTAAAATTTGCAAGAGAAATTCCTCTTGGGGCTGATTTGCTATTTCGTGTGTTCTCCAAAGGACTATAACTACGTCCTCCTGTGTGCATCGTAGGTCTTCTAGTGTGTCGACTGCTTCAGTAACTCGAATTTTAGGGTGGCAGAGTGCTTTGCGCTCAGCTAACCCCCGCTTGAACTCAGTTTTCTACCGGATGATACAGTCCCCAGTGCGTTGCATTCGTAGTACGAGTAGTTCCGTTTAAATTTTGCATTTTTTGTTAATCCTTTTGTTATGGTATTTAAAAATTATAAGGATTCCAGCAGATTGGATATGAAATTGAATTCGATGTGGATTATGTTCATTTGATATTTGTATTATATTTTCATCTATAGAGCTCATTTTGTTCTCCAATTCGTCTTTCAGTGAGTTAAAACAGTCTTTGGTGACCAGATGAAAGTTTAGTACAGTAGGTGAAGGTGTTTTGAAGTTTGCACTAGACCAGTCATAGTTGTCTTTTGTTTTCCGTGGAATTCTTAGTCCTTCTGGGAAAGACTCAATGATAATATTAGCAAGAGACCAGTCGTAGATGGTGTTTCGATTTTGTCTGACTTGCCCGCATCCTTCGCAGAACTTCTTTCTGTGCAAAGATGTCTTCATTTGCTCCCAGGCGTCATGTCGCTGGTTTGTGTTTTTCTTCTGTGTTCTGACTCTTTGGTACAGAAGTTTTGTTACTGTCCCTGCTAGGTGACGTAAATCTCTCCACACAATCTTCGTTAGTAGTGGCTTCCTGTTGCACCTCCTGCTCTTTGTTGTAGTGCAGGTGGTGAGTCTCTTTGTTGTTTTTCTAGAATGGAGTGAGCTGAGGACACTCTGTGAGGCTGACTCTCTTGAATTATAACCAGATTTAGAATTGAAATTTGATTATTTATCATTTGATGTTGGTTATCAATTATAGTTTCAAGACGCTGCGATAGGCTATCAATTCGTATAGTTGCATAATCGAAACTGTCTTTCACCGCAGATGCATGATCCAATAACAGATCGGGAGTGTTTCTTTTATCTCTGACGTGTCATGTAGTTGACCAATTTCAGAGACAGCATCGTTATGGATAGAACATTTGACGGAGCACCATACTGGTGCGCACTTAAGCGTAACATTTCTGAAAATGCTGGATAAATGCAAAATTGTTCCTGAGAAAGTACACCGTGTGATGCCAGATGCAGGTGCTAACATTAAAAAAGTTACAACTGGAAAATCTTGATTGGTTTGGACATCAATTGTAACTGAAAGTCAGAGCTGTAGTTAACGGCTCAGAAAAGTGTCAGCGATTTGCTCTACAAATGCATAAACATTTCAACACATTTCAATTATTCAGCAGCTGCCCAAGAAGAGTTAAGAAAGATCCAAGAATGGCTAAATGTGTTTCAACTTAGTGCTGTTCAAGACGTTGCAACTCGCTGGAACAGCAGCTCGCATACTCGTATGTTAGTGAGGACTTCTGAAAGGAGAGAGTCTGTATGGTTATGCACTGCCAGTAATAACAATAAAAAGCCACTTTCTGTATCAGATGATGTCTTCTTAAAGAACAGTGTTGCCTTTTGATGAGGTAACTATGAGCATCAGTGCTGCTGCATCTTGTGTCTCAGCGATTATACCTCTTATTTTTATATTGTTATATTAAAATTCATACGTCAGGCCAGCAGCACAGAACAAGATCACGATGTTAAAGCCATGAAAGCTTAGCTGTTATCTGAAATTACTGCAAGGATTGATAAATTACAGCACAACGATCTGTATGTCATCGTAACTTTTCTGAAAACGATATACAAAGGAAAATTCTTGGAATCACATCTGCATCACAGCTGTACTGCAAATTTGGGGCATATGTGTAAAAAAATAAAAAACCCGGACGGAGGAAAACGATTTGACTGCATTAGAAAGAAAAGAAAAATATTAGATACATCAGAAGCCTTGAAGATGTAATGAGTGTTGTACTTCAGACAGCGATACTGAATAACTGTGCCAAACAGATATTTCCAAAGAAACTACCACAATGATTTACAAATACCAAAGAATGAAATGCATATAGATGTCAGAAGATCCTCTCCTTTAGTGACACTCGAATGCTCAGTCGTATCCTTCCCTCACTACATTTGCTAGGACATAATTAGCTAGCCCTTCCAGCGTGTAGCCAGCTAGGTCCTATTTGGTGATACTGGGATCATCTAGTCGTATGATGTTAAAAGATCCAGGTTAGCTTCTGTCCTGAACGAGTGCACAAACTTTTGTTCTTAAAACACAACTTACCGATAATTACCAACAATTATTAAATGTAAATAAGTAGCAGCTTTTTTCGAATGGGTGGTGGCTGAGGAAAGGTTTTCGAATGAGTGGTGGCTGAGGAAAGAAGTTTTCGGGTGCATTTGAGTTGAGTCTTCGTCCTGCATCCTGATAACACATGATCAAATCACTTAATATTATTACTTTTAAATTTTAGCTATTTTTGTAATAAATGTTCATTGTATAGTTTCATTTATGAGCTCACTAAATTATTAAATAATTTCATTCATTAGTTGCAGCCACTGAATAAATTATTCCTTCCAACAATATAACTATTTTCTTTCATTATGTGTGGCAAAAACTCATTTTTCATAGTCCAGTATAAAAAAGACAGGATATCTGCATCTGCAACTGCATCTGCGGATATTTAAATTCAAAATCCACATCCTGACCATCTCTACTAACTTCGTTACAACTTTTTCAACAATATGATTCTTATTATGCTATCGTACAAATACTCTATTCAAGCCAGGCTATATTTTATCTCAAAGTTCGGCACCAGCTGCTTTGGCTCTATGACTGGGACAATGTACATTTTTACACGCAATTCTTTTACTTTCTTCTTGAGGATTTTCATTATGACAAGCAGTACAATTCAAAAAGTGCTGGCTACAGGAGTTATTCTGGATCAACAATTCTTTTGTTTTCTTTGCAAGAGTTAGAAATATTTCTCTAAACTTTTTAACATAAGTGATTTGAGTCTATTTCCAGCACTTCAATAAACACACCACTTTCTGTCTAAGCAACAATTAAATGTTTGCTTATTTTCCTTTTTAAATATGCAATGGAGCTCAAAAACAATCTCTTTTGCAGTCCGTAGTAGAATTTCTAATCACGAAAGCTCTTCGTCGCTTGAACTGTCTCACTATTACTCAACTCTCTTTAAAACTTGCAAGGCTGTTAAATATCTCTGAGTATGGCACTCAGATCACATCAATTACAATTAGAATAAGAAAGAAAATAACAATAAGGAACAGGCGGGTGGTTAATTCCCAGGCAGTCAGTTGCCGTCAGTACCAATTACTCACCCAAAGAGTATAAGTAAGGTAAAGCGAAATGATGAAAAGTAAGTCACACTAATATTCATCAACCTACACACTCAAGCCACGGTCTGTTCGTTTTAAAATAAGAAAGCCATCGTTTTTCAGTAGTAGCATTTTATGACTTGTTAGTGTTTCACATCATCAAGGACACTAAAATTGTCACTGTTTCTTTAAGAATAGGACATGGCAAAAGGAATGAGCCGTTTGGTCTATTCTTGGGCTGCTACACAAGTCCCATGCCATAAGATGCTACCCAAGTTCCATGTATTTTCTTTTATATCATGATGACACTGCCTCCAGATGGAAGCCGTGTCGGGGTTATATACTAATTTAGAGACAAAATACGGTTTTAATATGGCTTCGTGAATTAAACTTGCGTATATATTGTTTTTCTATTTTTTCTCGCTCTATAAATAAATAGAGAAAGAGACACATATACATTTGTATATAAGTGTGTCAATAGGGAATATTTATATATATATATATATATATATATATATTTAGATACA
Source organism: Trinorchestia longiramus (assembly GCA_006783055.1). Taxonomy (NCBI): domain Eukaryota; kingdom Metazoa; phylum Arthropoda; class Malacostraca; order Amphipoda; family Talitridae; genus Trinorchestia; species Trinorchestia longiramus. The sequence continues at coordinate 212,864 of VCRD01000598.1, read as the reverse complement.
CACTCGCCCTCATAATAAAAGACTAATAGAGAGGAGCCACTGTCCGTTACAGCCGTTTGTCCGTTACGTAACAAAAATTATTTACTATTTGTAGATGACAATTGAGCTCATGACTGTGAAATCTTGGTGATACTCACGCACTGCAGACACAAGATGAACATCAAACTCATCACTGAAAATACATATATTAAAGCAAGCTTTTCTGGAGTTGTGATGAAGTACTGGAAGTTGCCACATTACGTCTTCGAAGGCCTTAGGTCGTCAAGATTTTTTTGCATAACAACTAACTTGAAGCGATGCATTCCGTCAGCGTTAGCACAACACAGCACTGAGAACCTTTCTCTGCTTGTTTTCTTGCTTGAGAAGAACTTTCGTGCTTAAATGCGCGAGTATTTCGGAGGAGCATTAATTGGAAAATTTGTCTGCTATAACCGAAATCCAGGAAAATGAGGTCTGTTATTACGAGGGGAACCATATATATCTTCGTATATCTGCAATTCCGATCAATCCTCGGAAAATCACCGAGGAACGTTCGCGGGTTTGTTATCCAGTATTGGTTTCGGTAAATTTTTGAATGCGTTAATGGTGCTAGCAGAGACGCTATTTCCGTACAGCTGCTATCAAATTCTGATAATTCTTCCGAAATAAATTAGAGAATAGTGTGTCCGGCAGTTTTTTAGATTCTGACCCTATTTCTGGTTTGTTCGTTTTTTTGTTTGTTTAAAATACCTATGGGGCTAACATCGTTGAAGTTGTTAGATATTTGTTCCAGCTGTTGAAAACTCCATTCATATCTCAGGTTATGGAGTTCTGTAATCATTTTAGATATTTTACATTGAATTCTCTCTATTTTGTTGATGCTTCGTAGTAGGGTAGAAAACCAAAGTTGAACTGCATAGTCCAATGGGGTTGGACGACAGCGTTTAAGACGAACCCTATAATGTTGTTTAGCTTGCAGTCAAAGCTTCTCGTTTACAGACAAGTATTTTCTATCTCATTTGTTATACTTTTTATTCCTGTTTGTCATGCTTGAAGTCTTTAGTGACAGTGATACTAAAATCTCATTGTTGCTCTACTGTTTTAATAACAGAGTATTCAACATCAATTGTATTCGACACAGTTTCATAGAATGCATGTTGGGTATTCCTATTATTAACCCCAATTCTCTTTACCTAACTCTTGTCAACGCTGAAGCCTATTTCCTGGCCTTTGGTCCATTGGAGAGGTTGGTTGAAGTGTGCTTGCATACTCAATTTGTTTTCCAGTTTGTGAACGCTCTATGGGAGTCTTTCGAACCGTTTGTAAACTGATTGATTTAATTGAGATAAGAAATTTATCAATTTCTCTGGTCGCTAATTCCTGGTTGTAACACTTCTGGCTGTAACCTCTCTTCTAATCATAGCATTGCAAGTTACTTTGCAGCCTTTACCATACATTTAGAGCATTTTGTTGATTTCATTGTCACGTCATGCATGCTAAATACATCCATCACACTGTTCAATAACTTTGCTTCCTGCCATAATCAAGAATCTTCCCACCCCAATATTCTCCGGGTCTCCATTGTTCCTGAGGTAATCTCAGACACGCCCTCACTGTTTGGATACTTTCTATGCAGATTCGAAGTCTGGTGCTCCCGTCAGTTCCAGCCACCCAGGCTAATTGAAAATTATGGCCCTAGCTTATTTTTAACTGATACCAGATGTCGTCAATGGACTCAAATTTAAGTTTATTCTTTTTAAAAGTGCAGGGCATACGAGCTACTGATAATTCTGGTGAAGCGCTACACGTTTGCATCAAGTACGGTAGTCACTATGGAGTAGACCTCTATTAAAACATTTTTTGTCATATATAGTTTTATTTTGACAATTATCAGCTATAAAATATTCACCTTCGACGAATAACGAGAGTCATCTTCAAATATTAAGCGCGTAACCTCTATAAGGTAACTACAGCGAGAGCGTTAAAACTAAATTGATTACTTAATAAAGTAATTCCAAAACACGCAATGATTTTAAAATCTTACGATCTATCATGATATATTGAAAACTTATTTTCTTACATTTTGCAGACTAGCTTTTACAGTACAGCAGCTAACACACATCCGTCTGTGCGATTACGGGTAGTAAAATAGGGTGTAAGTGAAAGATGAGAGCTTGAGCGGAAACATACTACAACATACATATTATTTGTAACTGTAACTCCATGAGTAAGTTTAGTCACAGTTACAACTGTGTTATATCCAAGAGAGGTCTTCAGGTTAGACGGTCGTTCACTTATAGAAACTGTAGAAGAATAGTTTGCATAAAGTCAATGGAGGTGAAGTCTAGCAGTATGTAATGCCTAAGCATAGCACCTCGAGAATTAGTGTTGATACGATGCCCAAGTTTCCAACATCACATTACTTGCATAGTTCCTCAGCAATAATTTATTTGTTCCTTTAAATAATTTGACAAAGTGAAAACCGTTTCAGTTCATCTTAGCTCGAGTCTACAGTACAGCTCATACAAATAAAATTTAATTCAACACACACCTACCCTAATCCATTTGCTACCTAATATTCGATTGTTCTTTACAACTTTAAACGTTAATACGAGCAGAATGTTTTTTTTCATGTTTCTGCCATTAAGATACAACGCCCGTTGTTTTTTTGTGATATGTCTGTAATTCACATTTACTTTAGAGCTTGATGAAAACTAGTTAGACATAAACATCTATTAGCAGCTGTAAATGAAAATTCGGTCGCTGAGCACTGATTATCATCCCATGGAAAAAGCAGGGCAAAAGAAGGGCTTGGGGATTGTCGTAAGCCCTCTTCATCAATGGAACATTGATTGCAGTGCGTTTATGAAAGGAGGAGGGGAGAGGCTGGTTAGCAGTTCAACCCCAATTGATGAACTAAGTTAATTAACACTCGACGATTCATTCAATAGCCAGTCGCTTAGAGTCTTGCCTCAATGCACGATAACTTGAGATTTCTTTTAGAAAGCTTTAGTGATTATTTTAGATAGAATATAGGTAAAGCTGAACAATGTTTAACATACTGCTGGAATATATAAATCATGTTTTCATCCAACGAAAATATAATAGTTGGGAGTGGGGCTTCAAATGCACATGCTTAAATAAAATAATTACTAAAACCTAAATAAATGCTCATAATTCTTGCAAAATATGTTTCAACTTAGTATAACCCACTGTCCTCATTTTGGACAGTCTAGAAAAATTGTCAATCAAATTTACGAGTGGGTATGTTTAGTTATTTAGCAAATACATGTCAAATATAATATTTAGATAGAGTATAATTTTTTAATACAATTCCAATCTGTGAAAAAGGTATTGGAAATATAGCGAAAATAGATATTAAGAAATTACTATTACCTTTTTACCTATAGTTTATCTAACACTAGACAGTTCCCGTGGAAATTCCACGATTTAGATTTAACTAATTTGAAATTATTATAAAGATGAATACATTAAAGATTTACAACGAATTATTGTATTTGAAATGAATACATTTGATAAATTTTATTCAGAACTTCCTTTCTGCATCTTATCTGCCGATAACATGGCCCAGATAGTACCCGTTGATATTCCTTGGTCTATAAGTGATAAAATATAAGGATCTATGAAATACTTACATTTTTCAGTTTTCCCCTTGAATATTTTTCATCAATAGATACAAAACTTCCATTCTGTATCTTATTTACCAATAATATGATTGTGTAGAAAGAAAAGTTAATAAAAGAAAAAATTAGCATTTTATAGTGATCTAGCACCTTTGGTATCCACAATACAATGCTTATAATACATGCATACCCGTTTTGATTTCATCCAATAATTTTTCAGGTCAGCAGTCAGGTGGGACACGAAATATATACGTGCAGTGAAGAGCAAAAGTATTTGTCATACAATGTTTTTTAATTTTTTATCAAAAAAACAATGGTTGGTTGCAAATGAAATTTTGGACGTACATTCTAACGAACATTCCTCTATATAATAATACACAGTTTGTTACTTGCATGCTTCCTTGCATGCTTGGTCCGTCTCTCTGTCACGCTCTTAATGATTTAGATAGGAGAAAAATCGATAGGGTATATATGTATGATACTAGGACAGTTCCCGCGGAAATTTCACGATTTAGAGTGCATAACAGCATTACAGCCGTGTCATTGTAAAGACTGTTTGCTATTGCTGCGGTTTTTCAGCAAAGCTTACCACTAGCACCACTGCCCTGATTTTATCACTGTGAACTCTACTGAGTATTTCTAAGCTTCAGCTTCTAGCAAGAAGACATCAGTCAACATCAACTAGACGCATTTTTGCCAATGTTTTATGAACAAACACTTTCAGTTTGCTATGCGAAACGGAAACCTGCACCTGACAAAAGACGTAGAAGTTTCTGAAAGTTTTTTCCAAATTAAACCACAAGTGATTGCAGTTTTTTGCTTGATCATAGTAGACATTTTTTCCATTTTTTTGGAGTCAAAATAGCTCTTAGTAAACAGAAAATTAAAGAAAAAAATGCATGTAAATAATTCGAGACAGAGTCGGATAATTTTGTAACTATATCTTAATGTTAGTTTTTAGTTAGTTTTAGTTTAATTTTATTTGAGTCTTCAATACTATTTTTCAATATTTATTTTATTTTAATTTTAAATACTAGTTTAAATTGAGCGTGAGTAAATCCCACGCAAATGTGTAAAAAATCATAGACCAAATCTAAAAATTAAATGAATTTTTCTTGAGGGCAGTAGTGAAGTGATTTAATCTACCTAAGCTTTATTGATGGATAGCAGCAATTGAGTTGTCAGCTCATCTACATAGTTCAATACGCAAGATGTGAATATCTAGACTTACAAATTTTTAAACAAATTTCTTCGTGTAATTAGTCTAGACCTAATCTGTATTTTTCCAAAATTTTCCTTTTAATAAGACAAAAACAAATCCAAATTCACTCTTATTATATTCTAAATTAATCGGGAAAAATGTACTCCCTTTGGTTCGAAATATTTGGTCCACTAGTAAAAAATTATCCGCGTTGTAGTTTTTTATGAATAACTTTTATTTTTTGTACAATAAACGGTTATTTAAAGTGTGTTCAACTAGAATTTCACCATCAAGGTAAATAAGTAGCTATGGTGAACATAATTAGGTCTCTTTCTTTCCCAGATGTTTTTTTAAATTTTTCTTTAAACACCTGCGATGGTTTAATAATTACGGAAAATCTAGATGATGTTAGTGCAAAGCGCACTCATAAACGACACACAAAAGAATTAACCGATTCTGAACGAAGAGCAGTATTACAGGCTCTACTCGAGAGATCTAAAGCTCGAAAGCAGAAACGTTAACCAGCCTCCAAACACTCCAGACCTGCATGCACTTGACCTAAGTTATTTCAATTCAATCTAATCCCTTCAGTACCAAAAAGCTCCAATTGACGGTGATATTTTAATTGAAGCAGTGAAAGACAGCAGTGACATTTTTCAGAGAACAGAATTGAACAACATTTTCCTTACTCTCCAGCAATCATTGAAACAAATTATTTTTGGCTGACGGTGGCAACAATTACAGACTCCATTAATCGAAAATATAGTTGTGAAGAAAAGGAATTCCTCCAAATTCAATCATGATCTCACAAGACTAAAAGGATGAATTAACAAGTATTGAGTAAATATTTCAAGATTATTCATATATAATATTACGATAATATTTACTTTTGTTGATACATTTTTAATTTAATGTATTCTGATAATGTATGAAATATATGATTAAGTTGACCTGTATTTTCTTTGAAACAAACCTTCCTTAAGAGTTTAAACTTGTATACATCAAATATTTCCGCCCAACGTCAAAACTGATATGGACCAAATATTCCGAACCGGAGGAAGTCTTAATTTCGTAAAGTAGAGGAGATACCGTAGAGGAGATACCGTAGAGGAGATACCGTAGAGGAGATACCGTAGAGGAGATACCGTAGAGGAGATACCGTATAAACAGTGTGTGGAATTTAGAACTTAGAAAATTAAACAAAATAGTCTATAGCTGATGAACATCAATCAGTGAAGTTTTTACTGTTTTTAATTTTACCCCGTTATGTATTCAGAAGAATTGTCAAAAACAAGCAAAGAAAGATGAACATTTTCTGCAGTGAAAATGCTTTTTTTTCTGAACACTCTGCAAATTTATTTCTTGGCTACATGACTTGTTTGGTGAATGTTACAGAATTACAAAAATATTCGTTGATAACTCTAAATAAACTGATATCTTTACCTGCTATCAGTCTCTCAGAGGAGACAGTTGAGAACTTGAAGTCGAGTATTCGGACCACAAAGGTCGAAATAAAAGATTCAGAGAATCAATGACCGCTTCCTTTACCAATTAAAAAAGAGTCGAAATCAAAACCTTGATCGAAACATTTCGAGAAGCTTGGAGGGGAGATTTTTGTTGGGCATCATAAAAAAAATTCTGGAATCAAAATTGAGAGACTGGTTCAAGGTTTCTGTCTGAAAGTGAGGAATAGCGGCATTAAAAAAGTGTCATTTTTAAATAAAAAATTTAAACACACTGTGAGAACTTCCTTCTACTCAAATGTAAGGATGGGATTTGCTAACAAAGCTGTGAAACAAAAGCTTGCAGATACAAAGCATACATATTTGCTGAAAATATGTGTGTTAACATGTAAACAACGGGATGGAAATGAGCTTGTTACAAGTATATTATTTACATTCGTTAGAATTCCTAATGTTCATTATTAAATGCTCATTTTCACCTAACAAAGATTTAATACCTCAGATGTAAGTTTTTTTCAGATTGCAACTTCTAAATTCATGCGCGTCCCAGCATTATTTGGTAATTATTTCAAGGCATCGACTTACACTGACACACTAGCGTAACACTGACTTACACTGACACACTAGCGTAACACTGACTTACACTGACACACTAGCGTAACACTGACTTACACTGACACACTAGCGTAACACTGACTTACACTGACACACTAGCGTAACGATTATACCATAAAAACCGAAGCTTTTGAAAAATATTAGTCGATATAAACGATCATGTGTGTAAAATGAAGAGTTACAACCTTATGACTTGAAACTATTTTTCCATAAACACACATATACTGCATATAGACAGTTGTACTGTAGGTAAATAAATACACATGTATCTGGAGATTAAACTGTGTTTATGAAAAGTTAAAACCATTGTGTGTGTCATTCAAAAATTTTGTACGTTGAATGTCGAAGTGTATTATCATACATCCAAATATTATTTTTACTGATTCTAGTGAGATGCATTTTGTCTAAATGATTTAGGCTAAATTTGAGAGCAACAAGAAGAAATATTCAGGTAACGTTAGACATCAAGTTAGCAAATGGAAAACCGCGCTCTGATGATGGCAAAACTCAGAACAGAAAACTAAAACGTTGGATGTGATGTGTGTAAAAGAATGATCTCTCTGGTGACAATGCAGTGATTTGAAAGCGGGTAATTACAATAGTATTAGAGACAATGATATTATTATAGTGAAACAAATTAATTTTTGCTACTGTTTTATGGCATAGTTTTAATTTAAAAATCTTTGGTATCGCCTAGGCTCAGTAAAATTATCTTAATGATTATTTTGAATGAGGTCAGAAAAAACTATTACAAGCATGAACATAGTTTATAGCATATATAATTACACAATGGACTACGTTATACAAGTTTACTTAATCGCTCTTAAGCTAGAAATACCAGTCACCGTATGCAAGTAACAGCAGCGAATAAGAGCGGCATTGAAGTAATTGTGAATGCTCTAACTCTAACATTAGCTCGCTTGTTTCACTGAAATTGACATGAGGATATGAGAAGAATACGGAACTGCTATTATGGACGTATTCCGTACTAATAATCGTAAATAAAAAGATGTGAAAGAATATACTAGTTATTCCAGCACTTCGTAAGTTCTTACAGTACCCAGTATTTTTAGACTGTCAAAATAGCGTCCCACAGTTTGTTTGAAATCAATCAATAATGAAAACAATTTATACGATGAATTAGTTTGTTCTACAGAGGAGCAGCTGAGACTGGCAAAGCTTATGCTTATATCAGAGGAATAATAGATAACCAAGACGTCATTACTTAGATTTGATTTTTTCTTCACAGCGTTAGGTGGAAAAATTTGTTTAGACTTTAGCATTATATTGAGGGAGATAGGGAGAGGAAAATATACATCAATAAATATATTGTGGTTGAAAAATCATTGTTGTATCTATGTCCAGTATGACTTCTTCAGGAGAAGGATTGATTGGGTGGTGGCATCTTGAGTTCTGCAAATTTCATGCATTTCTCTGTCTCTTCGAAAACTTTCAGGCATATCTCCCCTGACTTAGCTGCAGTAGTTAAAACGAGTGGTGGGACGATGCCAAATCTTCTCCGATTCCGTTGCCGGTACCAATTCTATCCAAATGCCAGGATAGTCTGTACCATTTCCGATTTCTGTTTATTTCTAGTTTTTTCCATTGTCTGGCCAAATATCTAAGTACTTAGCTAAGTATTATCTCCATAAGTTCATATTAACTTTATTTATTATTAACCTGCATCTGTTATTGACATAGATCCAAATGAAGCACCACATCATTTAGCTCTGGTTTTCCGAATGGGCGTTTGTGGAACGCACGGTGTTTGTGCACAAACTGAACTTGTTTAATGCATGGAAAAAGTTCATGTTCATATTCAGAGTTGAGCTTTCTATCAATTTGAGCATACTCTATTATCATATAACTTAAAGAAAGGGTCATCAAACAATAAAAAAAATACATTAAATATGCCAATACATGTAGTACTAAAATTTACTGAATTGTATCTGGGTCGCACCAAACGTATCAATTTCCCAATATAAAGGGAAAGGTACCAAGTCTGGTACTTTCGTACGAATACTGACAACCCTGGCTGTTGCATCACCTCCCTTATCTCTGCCATCAGTTGAATTGGAAGGTCGATACAGGTATTATGCAAGAAAAATCGTTTTAGAAATCGAAAACGACAGAATAACTTGGAACTCCAAAGCCGATTTTGATGCAAGGTACTCCATCGTCATCACTATTATCTTTTCCGATTCCGATTCAGATTCATGTTCCCATTACTGAACTTGAAAAGCAATAACAGGAGGTTGAATGACTAATAATCAAAGTTTCTCAAGTATATGTATTCTTGTAGTTGATTTTTATTTACTAAGTTTTATTCATTCAAGTGCGTTGATAGCTGATCTGTAATTTCCATCGCAACAAAATTTATATTGGATTTTTCGTCACTTAATATTATTTCCCATTGGCTTTTATCTACAGAGAAAACTAAGGAATGAACTATTATTCACATTTTTAGGCCGGACGGCAATGTACATACCAAAATGAACTTATTTTCCATAGCATTCTATAAAGATTTAGTTGTGAGTTGCTGAAAAGGAATTTTCTGAAACATCTTACACGTTTCATGAACTTTAGCGAAACTTCTATAAGTGTCAAGAATACGTGTAGAGTTCAGGCAACTGACGCCAAAATAAGCACGGGAAACATATACGTGCTATTTCAGTTTACTTCTACCTGCAACTGCACAAAAAAGTTAACGTTCATTTCTGATGGTATCTAGAGCTTGCGAGCATCCTGCAGACGCATTTTGTTATAGGTATCTACGGTGGATTTATCAGACAAGAGCGAAAAAACACTCAGTGGCAATATATGCTTGGATGTGTGGCGCCGTCAAGGTATGTTTTGTTATGCCTGTCGGAGATCAAGATAAACCTTGAGCATTGCATTCCATCTGTAAAGTCTGCAAGGAACTCTGGAAAGTGAGACGGAGAGTTGCATATGTACGTATGTATATGCAATACTTTCTTTGTTACCTTTAAGATAAATATATATTTATGTATGTACGAGTATATAGATGTTTTATATGTACATATATACATACAT
>VCRD01000598.1:185889-195985 GCA_006783055.1 Trinorchestia longiramus | reverse complement strand
GCTGCAGAAAATTTTTCAATAAAATCTAACAAATTTAGTGATATCAATGAATGATCGTTGTCTAGATGTTTTGCAAGGGAAAAGAAGTACTTGTAAATACTAGTCATTTTGATTTTTTCGTCTGCAACATTCATAGTTTCTACGGAAATATTATTCAGGGCAGGGTGTCTTATCTTTATTTCCAACAAGTTTTGTTCCTCTGAGGAGTATTTTTGTAGTAACTGTAAAAAAAACTATACCGTAATATAAAATTTGAACGTACACTTTCTTGTTTTATTCCTTACTTGTGGTCAAGAATTTATTGTATATCAATCAATATTTATAAAGTTTTAAACAAAAACGTAGAGTGTCTTATCATTATTTCCACCACTTCATATCCGGGGTCTGAATCGTGAAAGTCGTTCATAGTATCAGACTAATTTGCAAAAAAATATTTATTTAAGATAACTGAAGGGTGGACAGCACTAGTGGACTACTTGCATTTTTTCCCGTGGTAAATATAATATATTTTCCATTGGAAAAAATGCAAGTAGTCCACTCCCGTGCTGTCGCTAACACAGCGCTGACAGAGGCGATTACGATCCAGTAGTTTACTATATGAAGGGTGGACCCTTCAATTGTTACTCTCTCTTGTGTACTTCTGGAATAAATCAATGCTACTTTTGACTCCTATATTGTTTTGTTTACACATTGAGCTAATGGCAAATTTTAAACTAACCACTTTTCCCAATACCTATATGGAAAATTCAGAAGCATCATCATTCTTATCACTAAAATAAAGTTAGAAATAAATATCAGTATTTTTTCTACGCATAAGCAAATAAGAAATAACATTCGCTAGCCAATGACAAAACGTGTGTTAGATCATGTCACGGCTTTGAGTCCTTTGACACAACAGGTAAAAGACTGATAGGCCTGCAATTCATAGATTTGTTGTCCATGGTTTCATGTCATCAGCGTTATGAAAAGAATGGCGTTTGGAATGCCTCTATAAATCAGATAATTTGTTATGGCAGTGGACCAATTAATTATTAAACAAATCACTTGTGTTATTATGTACATGGCTATCTTTAATGTACGGAAGATTCATATTGGTGCACTTATCACTTTTGTATTAGAGAAAATTCCATGGTTCTCCTACATATTAAATAAATTCGATCTCTATTAATTACTGCCACCAAAAGATGACACATGAAATAAAGTCAAAGTTTTACATATAATTGGGATTAATTGGAATTGTACCGACCAGTAAAAATTTTGGTAGAATCAGTGGCTAGTTGGGAAGAGTTTTTCAAATCACGTCTGCAGTCACTAGTCTGCAGTCACTAGTCTGCAGTCACTAGTCTGCAGTCACTAGTCTGCAGTCACTAGTCTGCAGTCACTAGTTTGCACTGCACACCTCCTCTGTTGATTTTCCATTTTTGTTTGACATTTGTTTCGCATTATAGTTGTCACTCTTTGTCACAATGCTCAATTATTTTACTTCATTTGTTATTCAGTCAATACGTTGCCGTTTGGTTTCTATTGTAGTGTAGGGTGGGCATTCGATTAAAAGTGCCAAAAAATTGTAGTTGAAACAAAAGGCATGCGTATCAACTTAATTAGCTCTTTCTGTGAGTTGAAATTGTTTTTTCCTGGTCAAAAAATAATTCTTGGAATATTTTGAGTGTTTAAAGAGTTTCCCAACGGTAGGGGATGGAACAGGATTTCTGTTCCTCCTTCTCATTGTTAACTAAACAGTCAATGTTTTCATGGTCACGAAAAAAGTAGCATTTCAGTGCCGCGTATGACTTTAAAGTTTCTTTATGCTTCCCACACCTAAACGAGTTTTGGAAGTTTTAGCAATGCAAAATAATCACTTTGTTTTCATAAAGAAGGCTGTCAAGTTTTTGCAATTGTACGGAAGATGTTTTTTATTTGACATCGTAATCAAAAAATGGGTCGTATTGCATAATTTTAGAAATAGAGTAGGGTAAATAAGTATTCGATACGTCATGAAAAATTGAACTTTTTAATATTTCTTCCGTATGTGTCAATGATCTTACGCATCAATTTTAAGAATTTAAAGCTTACATCTGGCGAGTATATTATTACTCGAAAAGTTTTCAAAAAGTTCTCGTTAGAGGTTTCACAACAAAAAATATAAAATGACAAGGCTAAAAAGTATTCAATACATAATGCTAAAATACCTCTTTCACATTTATTTACGTCAGAATTTTGTATTTTGTTGTAGATTTTTATAATTCAAGAGTATTGTCAATTTTATGAGTCTTTAAAATATTGAAACATATAATCAGCGTTATTTACATCATGCTTAAAACGAGTGCAGTATGCTGTTGTCATTTACTGTGTTTCAACAATCCCTAAGACCAAAAAACTCAGTGTTAGACATCCGAAATAAAATTGTCGATGCCCATTGGGTGATAAGGCTACAGGGCTATTTGGAAAATAGTTTAATCTGCATCCTTCGACAATGGGATTGACAATACGGAAGTGGAAGGCACATTATTCTACTGAAAATTTACACTGAATGAGTGCTCCAAAAGAAATTTCGGCCCGAACAATGAATACATAGACTGGTGAGAATTGCTTCAAAAATTCCTCAAGCAACCCGAAAAAAGTTGGTAGAACAATTAGAAGCATTCAAAACAGTGGTTTCTCTTCATCCTGTAGCAAATGCGTTGACAGAATGCAGACTTCAATCCTACGAAGCCAGAAAAGTTCCTCTTCTCACTGAACGTCACGTTAAAGCTTGATTAGAATTTGCAAATAGCCTCTTATCAAAACCAGAAGAGTTTTGGAATGATGTTCTTGGGTCAGATGAGACCAAAATAGAGCTATTCAATCATAATTATCGACGTCATGTTTGGAGAAAGAACGATGAGACTTTCAAACCAATAACACCATCCCTACTGTTAAATATGAGGAAGAAAACATGATGATTTGGGGTTACTTTTTGTCCCATGGTACTGACAATTTTCATATCATCAAAAAACGCATGAATGAGGCTATGTATCGTAATATTCTGTCGGAAAATCTTTTCTAGTCAGGTGACATGTTGAAGTTGGGAAAAGATTGGCAAATCCAGCAAGACAATGATCCCAAGCATACTGCGGAAGCACCTATAAAATGGTTTGCAGATAACAATGTAAAGGTGTTTCCGTGGTCAGACAGTGTATGGACCTGAATCCAGTAGAAAATCTGAGGAGAGAACTAAAAGATAGGGTTATAAAGCGAAAGTCTAGAGACTTGCATGATTTAAAAGAGATTTGCAGGGAAGAATGGGCAAACATTTCTGCCATTATGTACCAAAACCTCACTTCTAACTGTTGCATGCTGGGATAGTAAACAAGAGATCCGCAGAAAAATATTAAAATGAATTCAGCATTGTGTATTGAAGACTTTTTAACCAAAGCATTTTATGTTTTTTGTTAGAAAATCCCTATCGAGAATTTTTTGAAAACTTTTCGACTAGTAATAAACTTGCCATGATATGAGTTTTAAGTGGGACAGCTCCATGTCGTCTTCCACTTGGCAATCATTGTTGCCAGACAAGAAAAAAGTAAAATATCTAATATGCTAGATGTTTTGCCTGTAAGTGCTGGTATGGGAAGACCTAAATAAAAGTGAAAATGACCTACAACATAAAAAACATGATGTACTAGACTTATTTAAGGCTAAATCCGAAATCAGTACCCGAAAAATAGTTAAAGGTTACAAAATATTTCATATTACAAAAACCTTGTCGACCAGTGTAATCATTGCATGACAAATATTCATTACATGACAGATACTCCGTGTATGACAAATACTCATTGAAAATGCGTGTGCTGCCATTCATGATTTTAAAACCCTAGAAGAAATATTGAAAGAAGTAGTGAAAGTATGAGAACAAAAGTTGGAATAAATTATTTGAGTATTACTACTATTTACTATAGTATAGTACTATTTTTCACATTATTGTTAAAAATATTATTTACTTCTATTTATGAGTTTATATTCTGCTAGCGTATAAAAGACAATCCTAAATGTCTTTTTAAAACCATTGGATCTTTTTTTACGGTCTTACATACTTTGTGTTCTCTTGCACTACTTCTTTGGTTAGTCACTACCACTTCCGTGGCATGTAGCAACTACTATTAGGTTTCTTTCCTTGCTGCCTAATGTGTGTTCCAAGCGAAGGACAAGATATCTGTTCCTCGATATTAGTCGGTCTTGCTGACCGAACTTCTGGGTCTTGGTGATACAAAATGAAGGACATCGTCGAAGGACTTTCTTGCTTGTCGCTTCATGAAATTGCGCGACAGAAGATCCTTCGGCATTTGTGCGCATTATTTTGAAAAAGAATGTTAAAAAAATGATGTTCATTCCTCAATTCCCATTTCTTCTTTTAAAAAGTCTTTCAAATACTTTGAAGGGAAAAATGAAGATCTTTGTTAAATGAGTCATCCCAAAAAATACGCTCTCGACGGACTATTACTAAGACCTACTTGCAGTGTACATAAGTAACCGTAGGCTCAAAGATAACTCGATTTCGATTAATCACTTTGTAAATGATCTGGTGTTCGAAAGTTGCCTCCTAGAAAAACAATATAAAAATCGGATAGTAATAATATGATTCAGATTAATGTTTTGCAATAGTATTCTTCCTCCGCATCAAGAGTGGCAGGGCTGCATGCAACAAAATAGATGTTGACTCAAATGTACATTCCCACATACCCAGGGACAGTTGTAAATTTCCTTTCATAATTGAAACCACTTACTCAAACAGGCTCAGAAGTATACTTGTCTGACACAGAACTGGTATAAGTGGAGGACAGAGGAACTGGTAAATCCTTCTAACTGAATGAACATACGGTAATAGTAGACTAGTTTACCATCTACACTCTCTAGCAGAGGTTATAAGTCTGGTAATATAATTCTCAGATGTTACTACCGGCTTTACACCACACTGAATACTCGTTAGGTTTTTATATACGTTTCTCAATTTTCGTGTACGAATACTTCTCTCTATTTGATGCATATATATACTATTTTTCCTTGCCCTAGAAATTTTTATCGATTTCCCACGTGGATAAAAACTTACTAGTATGAAAAGATAAGCAATATCAGCCTACGACATGCATCGCTCCAAAGTTATCAAACATTTTGGAATGAATATTTTGGATAATATTCATGGTCTTATTTGTTCCTTCTCTATTGCTTGCTCGTTAGTTTATGAATTACTTGTCCCTGGTTTGAGACTTGCATGATTTCTGTAGGTCATTACGAAATAACATAGCATTTAAGCAGTGCAAAATGTGGAACTGAAAAAGCTTCTCCTTACTAGCTGCAACTCGAGTTTTCAAAAGCAATGTTTACAAAAAATAATACTTCGAAACTGATGATCCCTAAAAAGCCACTGGCTTCTAACTATTATTTTTATACCAGGAATTATTTTGCTTATTATTGTCATTATCGGTCAATTTCCAATTAGTTTATGATCAGTGCGGTACCAGCGACTACTCTGTAATAGAAAAGGTTTTGATGAACAGTAGTATTAAGTTACGTTCATGTACTGCAAGAGAACAATTGTGAAAAATACGAGTAATGTGTCGATAAGATCTTGAGCCACTAGCTTACTAAGCTCAGTGTGCCTTCATTTTCCAGTCAGAGTGGCAGTCATCACTCAGATTTCTTTAGCTGTGTTGGTACCAGAGTTTACTATGATTCGATATTTATGCATAATTACAAGCACGAACGTAAATGTATTTAAATTTACAGTGCATGGGGTCATACGAGTGGAATACTCGTCGTTGACAGAAATAATGTTCTGTATCTGACGAATAATCGTGTCCTATAAATTCCTTTTCTTGTCAAGTAGGTAATAAAAATAGTAGCCAATCTCGTGCAATCCTTCATGTTACTTTTACTGCATCAACAATTACTTACTTCCGTTACCAAATACTATCAAACGTCTACTATGTAGAATTATTTATTTATATAACAGGATCGTTTTACATTTATCTTATATATAAATATATATATATCATAATAAAACAGTACTTTCTTTTACTTCATGGTGTAGACGTATATTTAATAAGAGGCGCAACTTTGCCAAAGTTTTGTACTTCAAAAGCTGCCGCCCCACTAATTTAAATTTAAGGCAAACTTTTGGTCTTTTTTCACCTGATTACAGTATACTTCATCAATTATCTTATTAGAGTTATAAACTAGCATTCCTGATGTGATTATTCACTTGTTCAAGTCTAAAATATGAATATTTCTGCCATTCTAAAGCTCAATTTGAAGTAGGCTGCGTCACGGGATCTAAATGTATGTACCGGGTGGGACATAATTCCCGTTACATATTTTCAAATCAATTTTAATAATTATTTTTTCACAAATGTTACCCAATGTAATTTTATAAAATTTACTATCAAAGTGAAGTCTGCTTTACTCCTTGCCAGAGTATTAAAGTTCTAAACTCAAAATTAAATTAATGCTGGCAGAAAATACTCTTAGAAGTGTAGTTCGTGCGGCCATGAAAGACTTTCCTAAAAGACTTCGCAAAGTGTTTAGTGAGGGCAAAAGGGAAGCATTATGATTAAAAAAATTGTTGGTTTAAACGATTAAATTACTTAATATTTTTTATAACAAGAAAAAAATTGTTTTGTATTGTAACAGTATTCATGCTCCACCCTGTATTTCCAGCCTTTCTGACAAAATAATTTTTGTGCACCACTGAAAAAACGAGCTTGTTCAAGCTAACGTGTCTCTATAAAATGCCAAACTATAGATCAAGAAAGATAAAATTCAGTAATGCACTGAATAATTGGTTCCGTGACGACTGCTGTCTCAGTCCATGTATGACCACACCGGCAGCTGCAGAGAAGACAAGGGGGAAGCGTAGCGGCCAGATCGATGCCTATTGCAACTCTGCGTGACTCAACCTACCATTTACAGAGTACGAAATTAGCCACCGTTTAGGCTGCAACCAATCATGATTTTTTCAATTAATACCCTAAAGGCAGATGTTATCAATTCTCTGGTTCATATTCAAATACTTAAATTTTCTTATCCCTCACTTTTTTTACAAACAGTATTTGCAAATCGAAATGAACAAAACACATTCGTGTTTTCAAAACGAATGTATTTATGTAGAATTTGTTAGCTAGACTGCTGCTATACGATAAAAATATGTAATACAAGATTATGACGAGGCTTTAAAATCTTCCTGTGTTATTAACCTATTAAAATACAATTTTTGAATAAATATTACATTATAAGTGGTAGTGTTGATATGAAATATTTGTTGACATATTTATTATAGATCATAATGGAGATGACGCAAAACGAAATATATCTAAGATCGGATCTATCGAAATAGTTTTCTACATTCGGTAACTCGTTCTGTATATGCTTGACTCCTAGTGAACGCTTAGGCACTTATGAAAAACAAATATAAATGTTGTTATTAGGTAACATATATAATAAAACATGCAACTTTTGATAGCAAGTAGTATTTCAATGCACGTTATGTGATTTAATCAGTCATTAAAATCGAAACTTTATGAAAAGATCTCTATTAACTTTACGCCTTATTTTGAAAGTACATCCTCTGTCATAGGGAGTTTCAATTTTTCAATAATGCATTCTGACGATGCTTGTAAATTCTCAACACTAATGAAGTGTTTCCAAACATTGGGTAGAAAATTGAATGGTGAAGAGCTCCAAATTGAATCAATAAATAACAGTTTACACCGACCGTTCAGTGTGTTGACATCCAAATTGATGCAAGTCCAATATCACTATTACCTGTATTGCAAGATACCTTCAAAAATTCATAAATTTTTTAAATAAAAAATCCGTGTCCCATAACACAGTCATGAGCAGCGCCGTACACTACATGTCTGCCCCTTTCCAGTAGCCTCATTTTATTGTTGCTAGCTTCACGTCACGCAATAAATTGGCAGTGTGACACGACATGGTTCCTGAGGTTTACAAATCAAGAATAATTGTTCTTTTTTCCATACTTTTCTGCAAACTTTTGAATGCCAAACAGTTAAATGACGAGATATTTTTGGACATCTCATAGAGTTGAAATCATTTGTTTGCCAACCTCTGACATGACGTACACGAAACAAACAACGAATTAAAAAACATATTGCCAATAAAGTTGATACATAAGCAATGTAACAGCATTGGTTTTTAAAGATGCCTTATCATAAAATCCTTAAGTGGTAGGTGTTCTATGCATAGTAGATGATATAACAACGGTACCTACAGGTATACGTAAACATTCACATCACGCAATGAACGTTAAATATACATGGTGAAGAAAATGAAACGTCACTTTTTCAATTATAACTTAAGAAGTAGTCATAAGTAATACTTGTAAATTCTGATGTGGTAGGTATTCTACACATTTCAGGTGATAAGAGAAATATTTTTTTAGGCATATCTTAGAATTAACATCATTGCATTTAGCTGAATTGGATGTTTAACATCCGAGAAAGACCAAAAAAGAAAAATTATGAGAGTGAAAACTTAAAACTTGAAGTTCTAATTGTTATCAAATTGAAATTGTGATTGCTAATTACTGGTTGACTGCTCAGTATGACTAGCTGATGATCGATTTAATTTGATCATTATTACAGTTATCTGTAAATATCATTGCACTTAATAAAAACGAACGTCACATATCCAAGAAAAAGACTAAAAAATAAAACAAATTAAAACAGAGTGAATGTCTCAAATTATCAAGATTTAGATGTTGATATAGATAAGAAGAGCTGTAGTAGACTTAACACAGCAATTACTAACATTGACGTATGAATTGTTTGCTTATACCTTCGAAAAGTAAAATAAAATAACACAAAAGATAAACAAAAAATACCTAAAAGCCTTAGAAGAAAAATAAACTGAGGAGCAAAAACAAATTCAGGTCCTATTTATTTAATTTTAGGCAAAATACAATTTGTTTCCTATCAAAAAATTTCGTTTTATGTTTTGCATTATGAAAATAGAACATTATTAACATTGGAACATTTATCAGGTAAAGAAGCACAAATTAATAAGCCTGAAATTTAAAAGTAAAAAAAATTGAAAATTAGTCGACTTGACTCCAGAGCTGCGGAATTATAGCACGAGTTTGACATTTACGTTTATTTTGTTAGAATATTGGTAACTCTACTTCATTTTATACTTAATTTTTGTGACACAAACACATAGTAGACACTTATATGTAGTAAGTTTTGTTACTAAGCTAATTTTGTTTAATCATGCATAGGAACTATGTTTTCTTTATTTGTTTGCTACTTTGATGATCAAAAATGATGAGTCACGATTTTTTTGAAATTCTTAATTGATTGGTTTTCCTTCATATGCGTGGGCAGCTTATTCCAAAGCAATGCACCTGAAATTGAAAGAGTTTTTTGTCCAGCATCGGACAAAAAATCGACTGATGTTAACATCGTGTCGTCGATTAGGTTTCACAACCTTGGTAATGGGTGAATGGAATTTAACGACATTGGCAGAACTTTGAGGGCGATATAGAGAGGAGAATAAATATTTGACCTTGTGAATGTGTAGTCTTTGTTCTATCGGGATCCAGTTAAGCTTTTTCATGAGAGGTGTTGCATGATCGTTTTTTCTGAAGTTTCCTTCGCATACTACTTTAGCCGCAAAATTTACACATTTCTGTAACTCTTTTTGAAGACCTTTATGTATATCTCGCCAGACCAAGTCACAGTAGTCGAAGCGTGATAACACTAAACATTGGATAGCTAATAATCTAGTTTTTTCATCAAGAATGTTCTTTACGCGGTGTAGGAACATTAATGTACCGTTAATTTTTTGCATGTTTTCTCCACATGGGATGCAAAAATCATGTTTTGATCAAACCAAACGCATAAATTTTTTACTTCTCCTACTGGTTCAATAATGTCATTTCCTAATGTTAAAGTTAAATTCGGAAACTTTTTTCACTGTGTTCTTGGAACCAAAAATTGAGCACTGTGTCTTGCTTGCGTTGAGCTTGAGACCATTTTCGTCGTACCATGAAACGTGTTTTAAAAGTCTTTCAGCATTTGTTTTTATGTGAGGTAGTTTGGCC
>VCRD01000598.1:171155-181753 GCA_006783055.1 Trinorchestia longiramus | reverse complement strand
ATTGCATGATGTTTATAACGGTCTCGTAGAGAGTTGTTCGGTCTCTTAGAGAGCGTGTCTTGAATTTCAAAACACTATGCGTTAATAGAGGACTTTTTATGGTCCCTTTATTAAAAGAAAAGATCCTTTGCGTACTGAATCAACAGTTCACTTACGAAGTCAATAGGTATGGTTAGATTTTTAATATAAAAAACATTATTTACAGCCCTGTAGAATGAATTGACCTACCACCCAGATGTATTGTTTGTTTGTATTGATCAAGCCATTTAAATAAAAATACTGCCTGTGAACTGCCAAAAATTTTCTTGAGCCCTGCATTAATGAAGTTTATTTTACATAAGCCAAATATAAAATGCATCTAAGAGTGCATCGCCAACATCTCTATGACTTCTTCCTTCAGTGATTGATAAGCCATGCAAATATTTGTGCTGCTTAAATACCACAAAATACACCACATTCAGCCTTAAGAAAGCCTAAGATTTTGAGACATATAACATGCTTGCTACACGCTATTCAAAGAGATCTAAAAATAAGATGAATTTTATTTTCAGAATAACACACGCATATACGTGTGTTATTTCGACAAATAAACCAACAGTTAGGATTTTTTGCATCTGTGAAAATAAACATGTTTGTTTCCATGTCTGATAGAGAACCCAGGAACTGCGAACTACAACCCTAGATGAAGCAAGCCAAATAATTAGGAATTCCGTTTGAAGTTACAACTTCAGTACATTCCTGCTGCTAATCAATAACTGTTGGTGAAGACGTTCTTATTTGCTCACAGATTTTATTTTTACTTCCGTATCTTTTATTTTCTGAGAACTTCAGAATATATCATTTGCGAAAATTGTTTGGTAATAAGTTTGGAAAAGATGTACTTAAGATTAAATGTAAAGTGCTGTAGTACTTTAGTACTGTATCAATGTAATATTGTAGTTTTATTGCACTGTGATGCAGTAAGATCAATGTGGTATTTTTCTGACAGCTGCAATTCTCTTTTAAGCAATGAAGAAAGCTGCTGTAGTAATCATTTCAAAACAATTGACGTTATGTCTTAGCGTCTGCTTTAATTTATTTTTCGTTCTACATGCTCTCGATAGAACATCTAGTGATGGTGTCTGTCCTCGTCAGTTACCATAACTAATAGTCTACACTTTCGTGGAATATTGTCCCAGAAAACTCTGGCAACGTTCTTCGGATATTTAGGTGAGATTTCATGAAAGTATATAGTGCTGAACGATAATGCATTTAAGATTTATTACAGAAAGCAAGGTACTCGATTTTTGCTTTTTACCCTACTCGTCTATAGTTGAGATTTCAATTCGCTATTCATGGTCCGTTTTCATGAATTCCACTTATTTCTTTTACCGGTTATGTTATCTCCGGCAGGACGCTAATAAGAGAGGGATTTTTTGAATCATTAATTTTGTTTTATTAACAAAGTGATCCATTTAATCGACAGAGCAGCAGAATCAAGTTTCTAAATTCAAGTGTAAGTTCCACCTAAGCAATCTGTGAGACTTCACTTGATCAACTAAACGTTACGTGTGTCGAGCTTGTGATGAGGAGCGGCGTCAATTTCGGGGGAATGTGTAAATGGTCGCATCGAAGTAACAAAATAATTTTATTTAGCGAATCCTAGGGTATATTTCAATGCAAAATCCAACCTGGTCAGAGTGTTCGTTAAAAGTGCAGCGACGAAACACAATTCGTGAATTATTACCAAGATTTGCTCACTCCACATGCACGCCTTCGCAAAAATGCTATGATGTATTCATCATAACATGCTTTCAAGCGAGTTTGACATGCACCTGGTTGTAAAATAACTCACTGGACTTGCAAAATAGGAGATCTGTAGGAACGATTCAAGTGCTTCGGCCGCAAGCTTACCGGGTCTGATGCAATGAGTGATCAAACTCATTTGCAAATGAATTTAATAGTGTTAAAAAGTTAAAATGGAATTATTTTAACTGCTGTTTCATTAGGCTCGTCCAAATGTTTGAATAGACTTGCACTCTGTTTTTAGTCGTAGTTCATACGAGTTTGCTGTCTTTGATTCAGACTATTACTTCGTTCAGAGCGTTGTTCAAGTTTAATTGCATGCTTGAGTAAAATCCAGTCAAGCACGTTGTCTCTACTGGCTCAACTTAATACACTGGAGTGAAATTTATTTACAACCCGAATATCGAGTAAAACGTACTTGACTAATTGAGTTGACTTTTGGACAGCCACCCTACTCACCCAAACGAAAACGAAGTTATGGGGTTAAATGTCTGTATTCCGGTAATCTATTTCCGAATATACAGGATGTTTCTGAATTCTTTGAACATACTTTAACTTAAAATTCCTGTAGGTTACATGAGCATAATTTCATTTGTAGAGGAATACCCAAAATGTTTAATATAAAAGTTACAGAAATTTGAAATGTTAAAGCACGATTTACGATCACTAAAAACATTTTATGATGCACTTTCGCATCAAAAATGTATAGTTTAGAAGTTATTAAGGCTTGTAAGGGAAAATGTGTTGTCTGGTAAATGAAGAAGGAAATTCTGAATAGGTTCATTTTGTAAGAATACAGAGTTTAATGTTAGGGCAGAAGTCACAACAGGTGTCCGAAATTCCGCTCATGTGCTGGGATGCATGCTTTGAGGCGCCGGAGGAATGATTGCTGAACTTGTGCAAAGACACCATTAATTTCAACAATCCTTGTACAGGCATCAATAATTCAGCGGATAAGCTCTTCTTCTGACAGAACTGGTGTTTTTTACGCTAAACTTTTTAGGCGTCCTCAAAAGTAGAAGTCTGGGAATGTCACGTCAAGAGATCTGGGTGGCCAATAGATTTGTCCTGCGCGATCAATCCAGCGGTTTGATACCGATCATCCAATAATTGCCTAACAACAATCATGAAACACGCATGGGTACGATTGTGTTGGAACCTCATTTCTCTGTCAATTGCCGACGAAACATCTTCTAGTAGCCCAGGTAGTACTTTATCAAGAAATGCCCAATAATTGAGTCCAATGAGTCTTTCTTGCTGGATATAGCGCCGTATGAGATAGTTGTCAGTAATTCTTGCATTCACATTTACGGAGAATCTAACCAGGTAACTGCTTTCCCGTTGTCATGAGGGTTGATGTGGGATCACTAATGAAATTAAGTGCGTTGAATATTCCCACTTGCGTGAATGTTGCTTCATTTATGAAAAGAAACTTTGATGCAAAATCAGACTCTTGTCTTTGTTAAAAAAACCGTCGTAAATTTAACACGCCGTAAATAATCGTTAGCAATTAAGCTCTGAACATGATGAATGCAAAATGGACGTCAAATGTAATAGTGTATCACGCGCCCTACCGTACTGTGACTTACTGTGCTTGTTGTTGGATCACTATAAATGTTAAAGTATATCGTCCCCATCTCATGGTCTCTTACTCTTTTAACCCTTTCACTCCGGAGTACATTTCAAGGGTAAAATGCAACTGGTACATCTGTGTGCCATCTGGGGTGAAAGAATTAAGGGGGGCATCTTAGTGAAAATTGTAAAAATTTCGATTTTAGGTTTTTGAGTTGTGATTCTTACGGTTCCAAATAAGGGGTACAGTCGTTTGTAGATATTGATTTTCTCTTTTCATAACTCTATTTATTTCTGTTCTAGCAAGACAACTGTAAGAAAAGATCGATTTGGGTTGAAAATGCAAAAAAATACCTTATTTACCCTTAAAATTGCCATTATTTCGAAAAGAAATGAGAAAAAGTACTTGAGTAAAATGTGTTCTAAATCCAATTTTACCTACTATGTTGCGCTTAGTATTAGTATTTAAGCTTTTCAATAGGATGTGCCCTTAATGTTTGTTCAAAGAAAATAAGCACTTTGTGTATACCTGTTGACGATTTTAAAAATTGCTCACTTCAAGCAATCCACAGCTTTGGAAGGGTAAATGTCAATGGTCAATAAATTTATAAATTAGTTTAAATTAAGTAATTTTTCACATAGGCTCCGATGAGAAAACTCAGAGGTGTAATTATATCATCAGTTAAAATTTTTTACTCATTTGTGGCACGTTTGCATGGGAGAAGTTATTTTCTTAGCTCATATGTATATATGTGATGTTAGGACTTCAGAAATCATCAGCACAAAGATTCCAAAATGATTGGTTCCATTTTATACTGTCAAGACATGTGATATAGTATGTACACTATTTACATATTAGTAGTGTTATAAAATTATTACATTTCACTGTGACACAAAGAAAAATGTTACTCAGATATTGCAAGCTTTCTAAGCTTATACTTTCTGACATGTATGAGGTCGTAGAGTGCATGCAGTGCATTGCTATCCCAGTTTTTACTATACATTTCTCAAGCAATAACTGTATTTTCAGAAATAAGAATTACATTAGACACTGAAGAACTGCCTTGAAATAAGAAGGTATTAACTTGAATTCTTTTCATTTGCGTTCGGAAATTTTCAATTTTTTAACATGATGAAACAGTAACACGGTAGGAAAAAAAGAAATAATTCAACCCTTCTTGATAGCAAAATGACTCAACTGAACTTTAGCACTGATGTTTACTAACTCTAATTGTTTCACCAGTAAGAACTTGTGCCTAATTCCCTTTCCTTAAATTAGTAAACCAATGAATTTAAAACACTTTAACTAGCCTTAATAATATCTAATGAACTCAAAATTATTTTTGAAACCGTCTAAATGTGAGAGAAATTGAGTTTGTAGAAGGAATTGAATTAAAAACCTAAAATAAATAATGATTTATTCAAAAAAGTATTCAAGTGCTTTGTGGTGCATCACTAACTCTTCCTACAATATCAGAATAACTCAACCAGTCCCAACCTATTTTTCATTGCTAAGCCAGTAGGAGAGCTCATAAGGCCCTGCAGCACTACGAGGTTATCAGATACCCAGTAGATAGCGCAAAGGAAACAACTATAATACATTTTTGCCTACAGGCATGATACTGACACCCATACAAGTCACCTAAGAACAAGGTACGGATTTCTGTCTGCCAAACCATTATACAGGGAGTCCCCGCTTTAAGGTATTTCGACTTAAGGAAGCTCGCCATTACGAACGAGCACCTATTAATTCATGAAATTCATAAATCCTATTAATTCATGTTCTGTTATCCGACGATCTTTTCGTTGCTTGCGAACCAAGCGTAGTACTATTTAGTTGTTTTGCTTCGCGCTGCTTAATATGTACATGGCAAAGCGGTGTATAAACGATGATGTTCACTCAGCACGACATATTGGATTATAGCTTTCGTTGTCATCGTCGCGCTATGTAGTTTTTCCCACTTTCACCGTTGTTTGAACTTTAATCATGGCTCCCAAATGTAAAGCTGACGAGAGTGTTTCTGGAGCATCGAAGAAAAGGAAAGCCATCATTATAAAAGTTAAATTAGGAATTATTAGGCATTCTAAAGAGGAAGAAACACCGGCGATCATTGGTAATGCTTTGAACTTGAGCCTTTCGACGGTCGGTACGATTGTAAAAGACAAAGAACGAATTATCAATCACATTTAAGGTTCGGTACCCATTAAGGCTACAGCAATAACCATCATTACATCATCAGTATCATTAGTAGTAGAAGAAAATGATGCTTCTTGTGAAATGTATGTTGATGAGTTATAACAAAACTTAAATTTTTATTTTAAAATTTTGTACAAACAAGAGAGGATGTAATAAACAAAAAACGTGCATCGCAATTACAAACTATTCAGAGCTTATTTGAAGCGAATTTTGATGGAATTACAAGAGTTTAGTTCAAAGATATGGAAATAATCAATAAAAAAAAGATTATGTTAAGGAAGATGTGTTAGACTCTAGTATGCTAATTAACCTTTTAGCGACCAATTTGTTTTTCTAGTTTCTACGTTTAAGCTCACGAAGACCGTCTGTACACTGATGCAATGAAGCACGCTGAGAGCCAGGCAGCCAAAAGAACGACGCTGTAACATGCCGCCGCGTTCAAACCTAGTAGCAACCTCATATTGCTCACTGTTTAATTATTAGAACAATTCTCCCAAAGACCGTGAAAGGCGACCGAATAGTCCACTTGGTCGCTAAAGGGTTTATATGCTCTTGCAGCTAGAGCATACTAATTTTCTTGATAATAAAATGCCAACACTTGAAACAGAAGGAAAAAAGTTTCATTTAGATTTGAAGTTGTTTCTTCAGGCACTGAAGAAAGGACTTCAGTGCCTGATCGGAGTGAAATAGATTCCAAGAATGAAAATCTGTTCCTTTTTTATAGCATTGCAAATGAAAAAAATCAAAATCCTGCTGATAATTTCTATTCACAAGGAAGACATAATCGTAGTTTTATTTTCTCATTACAGAATTATAATATTGTGACAAACCTGACATATTAGGACAAATGGACAAACAATTAAGACAAATTCAAACGTGTTAATTCTGTTTGAGTTACCTCTCATTGATATGAAAAACATTCATGCTGATTATAGTATTGCTTGCAACATGTCTTTCCTTGAGTTCTGAGAACTGTATAACGAAGCGTGCCAAGTACTGTATAGTTTTATAGTGATTAACAAAGATGTATATCCTCTACAAGGGAAATATTTCTGTAATTTTAAAGAATTTTATATACTTAAGAAGTACC
Organism: Trinorchestia longiramus; assembly: GCA_006783055.1. Classification (NCBI taxonomy): domain Eukaryota; kingdom Metazoa; phylum Arthropoda; class Malacostraca; order Amphipoda; family Talitridae; genus Trinorchestia; species Trinorchestia longiramus. Next base: position 175,109 of record VCRD01000598.1, on the reverse strand, counting down.
TTAGGCCTTGGGAGTTCAAATAATTTGATCTCTTTAAAAATTATCTTGATTTTAACGATGAAATGTTAATATAGTTACTTTTTAAGACGTTGTTGAAAAAAACGAATGTATGCGTAGGATTCGAATTTGCACCTGAATTGAGACAGCACGGCTGTTAAAACTAGCTATGGAAGCAACGTCTGAACTGAAGCGTAGTAGCAAAGTGTATGTGAGGGGGCAAATATTGTGGGGACAAATATTTTCCTTTTCTGTTTTCTTTGAATATTTTCAGAAATAACTCAATCAAGAATTGATGTTTCAGTGTGCGTCGACCCAATTCAGAGCCAACGTGCAATTACAATATACTATTAATGACGTCTATTTTGAAAATAGAACAGTGGTGTATGAAAAGAGTCTCATGACAAAATTCGAACAGGATTAAATGATCACAAAACAAATAGAAGAACTGAAGTGAAACAACATGATAATTCAGTAATCCCGAATAGAATAATGAGAACTTTATTTCTCATATGTAATACGTATTACATATTTTTTTATTTCAATCTCACGTGGTAAATTGACTTCTTAATTAGAATTTTTTCAGGTGGCTCGTTTCATACACTACTGATGTACCTCCCAGTTGCTTCTTACACTAATTGGATTTTATATATGTTCATATATATATATATATATAATCATTGGGAATTCATAAAGGAAAATTTTCAAAAATGAAAACGATAAACTGATATACAAATTAAATGAAAAGTATTCACATCCTACCAACTCTATCTGTAACATTTCCATGTCATTCACCATTATTGGAGCATCTATTGATAATTGATTTGAAAAACTTTGTAAATTATACTTCAAACAATAATTCTGAAGAAAGTTGAACTTGCATAAAACTAAAGCTGACGTTATCGCATTTTGAACCAAATTTGTTGTACTAAAAGCTCTATTTCTGTTTAAAGAATCATCATATCAGCAACACATTTCTAAGTAAATTCAACGAATCACTCTCTAGTGATGATGAATACGCTTTATGTTCAGCTGAGCCCAACATTTCACTGAATACAACTAGATATTGAGATTTTAATTGAGAGATTGTTCAATCTTGTTAAGGGTTTTTTACAGAATCGGGGTCATTTCTTGCGTGATTCGAGAACTTCGATATGATGTTCACTACCCTTCCTGCGATAGAGTTTACGTCTATTCGCAGTAGCTCTTTGCTCTATCGAACAAAGTTTTTTATTTTACTGAGGTCAATATATTCCTTTGTTCTCATAAAATGTTCTCCGGAAGGTCACTGTCACTGATTACAGATGGTAAATACACATAAAAGTTATGAACATTGTTAAAAGTAAACCCCTTAGCATCCATACAAGATTGGATAGTTCTTATTTTCTTCTGTAAGCACTGGGATTCAAACAGGTCTGCTTACAAAAATCGTTGCAAGTAAGCAATGACTTTTAGTAGTTAGCCATATTCATGTTTTGATATTGCTTTTCACTTATTATATAATCAGAAATGGTTGTTGTGTGTTAATGTTCAGTGCTGTTAAGCAAACACCTCTTGCTAAATTTGAAACTTAATCCGTGTTTCTAATATACAGAAAAGGTATGTGATAACTAAAGTGTTTTGAGACTAATATGTAAAACAATTTGTTCACATAATGACTAGTTACGAAGTCATAGGAAACCCTGTAAAATAACAAATAGAATCAAACGGGATAAAATTAACCTCTCCTATTAACCCATGAGTTCCTAAACTTTCTCTGACCTTGGACCCCTTCAGTATTTCGACAGATGAGCATGTACCCCTAAACTTTTATGTCATAGTGAGTAGAAAAAATCCACAGCATTTTTAATAGAATTTTTAGGTTTTAGGAACTATAAACTAACATTAAATTTACCCCTAGGAATAGATGTACCCCAGGTTGGTAACCCCTGCATTAATCGTTTAATGAACTATACTAGTTTGACGACACATCCTCAATTTCTTGAGCCTCCAACTTGCTGGTCGACTTACTTCGTCTACGACACACTTGTGCACGTGACAGTAACATCCTTTGTAGACTCAGTCGGAGCTTCGCTCAGGACTCCAAGAAAACATCGGAGTTTCAGATCAAAAGGATTTTGCTTTCTTTGATACGTTCTGGAAAGCCCTTATCTTACCAAAGACATTAAATTTAAACTCAATACTTGAAAGTTTCAATATTAATTCCCACTACTGATTTTTTCCCTTTGAACACGAGTTACAATTGTGCTATGTATCGAAGTGAATCCTGTACGATGAAATTTACAACTATATATAAAGAAAAATAATATGTATATGAATCCTCGAACTTTTAAGAGTCAAGGTGGTAGATTGTGCTAGAAATTAAAATATTTCGCACTGTAATTGCTAGTAACAAAAGACTATAACTAAACTTTAAATTCAAAGGTTACGAAACATAAAATGCTTTGGTGTCTACGCTGATTAAGAATACTTTTAAAAATTTGTAACAAAACAAGTTCAAATCTGAAAAAATGTTCGACTCTTTATAACAATTATGAGCTCATGTTAAGGACTGGAGCTGAAATGCGACGTTTGTTTAAACCATTAGGTAAATAATAGTCGACGAATATTTTAGTGTTCAATCTAAATAGAGGTAGCGACTTATAACAATATCTGATTGGAATGCTTAAGCGCCAGAATTTCTGTTCTTCGCTTCTTCTAACCCTCCACCAAAGTCAATAGAAAATTAAAATCATATTTACTAGCGGGAGATGGGTTGCGGCAGAAGGTATATTTATGCAGAAAATAATTCAGCATTGCGTGAAGAATGACTACTGCTAGTTGTGACAAAAAATTTGTGCCGATGAATGTTCAACTTCAACTTTGTATTAAATTTTCCCAATTTCCCTCGACAAAGAAACAATTTAGGCTGCATCAGAACCAATGAAAAAAAATTGACTTTTAAGTTGTATTACTGTAAAAAGTTCAATTAACACAGGCAGCCAAAGTCTGATAGTGCTGCAATCTCACCCTGTAAGACAATGAATAGGAAAGACAGTTGAGGGCAAGTTAAATGTGGTAGGTATTGTATATTACAGTCAACAACTAGTTATGCTCCGAGCTGAAGTTAAGCCGTTTTTTCTGTACAACGTAGCATGTTTTCTAATTTTGATTTGTAACGGCTAAGGAAGCAAATATCTTTAATTCAGATATAAATTTAAGTATCAAATGTTCGCTATGGAACACAAATAAGGGTTGTGAACACTTCAATGAACTATTTTATTTTGTTCTATGTAATGACTTACCACTTTTATATTTTTACTCAGGAAATACGTATCGAATAGTTTAGCATGCAGTGCAGTAAAACTACTAATACGAACCTAATTCTTTAATTCATAAAAATGAGCTTTACTTGTCATATAAATGTTTTTTTCTGGTGTAAATTCAAGGCATAAATGCCGGTGACAGGTCCTCAAAGAGATTATATTTTCTAAGCCTAAACTATCAGGACAGCAAGTGTTCAGCAAATACTAAACTGAACACAGACTGTCAATTAAAATCTGACACACATGCATTTTTAATTGACCCTTTCGCTGGGCGTGATTGAAATCCTCAGTCATGAAATAGTTGCAGGCCCACAGAGATCTGCAGCAAAAGGGTTAATTGAGCAGGGATTGAAGAATCTAAAAAAAAAACTAAAAATACTGTTTCCTTGCCTAATATGTTCTACGAAAACCGTTGGCTTTCAAAACAGCTTGCAGTCTTCTTGGAATGGATAGAGACAGTTCTTGTGTGCATCACAGGGAATCTTGTAGGGTAGTGTGGGGGCAAGTCGTACATGGGGGCGACCCGTACAGTCGCGATTGACAAAAAACAAATGGCGGTATGATGACGTCACGCACGCTGAGGATGAAGAAGATCCATCCAAATAGTCCGCCATATTTGTTGACGGCGCTGCTCCGCCGCTGTTCGTGCGAG